>ATBK01001159.1:0-39987 GCA_000443025.1 Leishmania gerbilli
GAGAGGCGGCGGCGCCACGCTGATGATCTGTCTATTCGCATCGCGACACGCTGACACACACGACCTGAGTGACACGCGAACGGAACCAACAATCGAGAAAGAACAGCTGAGTGTGCGCGGCGGGGAGCAAGTCTGGTCGGTGTGATGAGTCTGCTAAGATGTACGCAACATTTGCAATTGGAAGACGAGTCTGAACACTGATGCACGCACTGATAAACGGCACTGACGCGACGGGGCCGGTGCTGCAGCGAGCACTGGTGGTTTTCTTGGAAATGAGACTCGGTTGTTGCTGTGGGGTGGTCGTCTTGTGGGTCTGTGCGTACGTGGGTGTTTGTGTGGGTGTACTTGCATTTTTTTGTTCAATTTGGCGAGGGTTGAGCGGAAGGCTGTAAAGTTGTGAGGAAACTCTGTTGAGATGAGGTGCGCGTTTTCTACCAGCGGGCGTGCGGGATACTGATGGGTTGCTCTCTTGAGTGATGCCGCAGTCTATATTTATTGGCGCCGTGATGCCGATTTTCAAAGGAAAGACAAAGGGCAGGGAAGATGAAGGAAGGGGATTCGTGCAACAGCAGCATGGAGTGATGTGTGTGTGTGTGCGTGAGCGTGTGGTTCCAGTACATGGTACTCGTGGCAGGACGTTTCAGTGTGCCGCTTGGTGTGTGCGATCGCGCTGCTGTTCGTTGCCGTCTGGAGTCGCGCGCTCGGCTACTCCTGCACGGGATGTTTGCTATCTCGCTCTTCTCTGCACTGGCCTCTCCTTTGTGTGCTCCCCTTCCTCCCTCCATGTCCTCTGTGTAACGTGCTTTCAATACACGTACGATCACACGCGCGTACGCACTCATGCTCTCGCGAATCTGTCACACGGCTGCCGCAAATGGGGCCCTTCCCCATCGCCTCTTTTCGTCCGCCAAAAAAATGCCCTCTTGCAATCCCCCCGACGACAACGACGGCACCACGCTTTTTCGCTCATCACCGCGAAAACTCAACGCACACCGATATCGACAGATCGCCATAAGTCTCATGCATAAGCAGCAACCACAGCTAAGCAAGTAAACCGAAACACACTCTTTTCGTCCTCGCTCTCACTCTGGCTTACCTTCTATACCCTCACTTCCTCCCACCTCAGTCCCACCGCGCCCGTTGCAAGTTTTTTGCCACACCCCTCAGGCTAGCAAGACAAGAACGTTAAACCCGCTCGCACACACGGCACAATGACGATTGATGCGCAGGCCGCACCCGCGGCTCAGGCCTTGAAGGCCGGCAACTCCACGGGATCTCTCACCGAAGAGCGCCGCGAGGTCGAGCAGCAGCGAGTCGCTGAGAACGCGAGTTTTCGCCGCATCGCGTCCTCGAAGCACGCCCAGCGAACCCTGCAGCCGTTGAACAACTTGGCTGACAACATGAAGCCTTCCCGTTCCACTAAGTCGAACCTGCGTCTCTCCATCGGCGACCCCACTGTTGACGGCAACCTCAAGATCCCCGAGATTGTAACGGAGGCAATGGTAGATGTAGTGCGCTCTGGCGAGTTCAACGGCTACCCGCCGACGGTCGGGGCCAACAACTTGCGCCAGGTGGTGTCGACGTATTGGCGCCGCTTCTGCCAGACCAAGTCTCGTCAAGAGGCGTTGAAGTGGGAGAACGTGATCATCACCTCCGGTGTGTCGCAGGCCATCGTGCTCGCTCTCACAGCACTGTGCAACGAGGGCGACAACATCCTCGTGTGCGCCCCATCGTTTCCCCACTACAAGAGCGTCTGCGACAGCTACGGCATCGAGTGCCGCTACTATTACCTCGACCCCTCGAAGAGTTGGGAGTGCGACCTCAGAGCTGCGGCCGGTGCGGTGGATCGCCACACGAAGGCATTTGTCATCATCAACCCCTCCAACCCGTGCGGCAGCAACTTCTCCCGTGCACACGTAAGCGATATCATCGATTTCTGCCAGCATCACCAGATCCCCCTCATCAGTGACGAAATCTACGCTGAGATGGTGCTGAACAACGGCATCTTCACGTCTGTCGCCGACTTCGACACGAACGTTCCGCGTCTCATCCTGGGCGGCACGGCCAAGTACCAGGTCTGCCCCGGCTGGCGTGTAGGCTGGTCTATTCTGATCGACCCGATGAACGTTGCGGGCGACTGGGCTGTCGGAATGGAGCGCCTGACCCAGCTCATCGCTGGTGTCAACTCTATCTGCCAGGAGGCGATTGCGCGGACGCTGCTCAAGTGCCCTACGGAGTGCACCGAGCACATCGTCACCCAACTGGAGGCCGGTGCCAAAGTGTACGCCCGACTGCTTGAACACGACATTGGCATCTCCATGGACGCACCGCAAGCCTCCATGTTCGTGATGCTCAAGCTCAACCTCAGCTACTTTCAGGATTTGAAGTCGGATATGGAGTTCTACGAGAAGCTTCTGGATGAGGAGAACGTGCAGGTGCTGCCGGGTGAGATCTTTGGCATGAGTGGCTTCATTCGTGCAACGATATCCCGCCCATCGGCGGTGCTGAATGAGGCAGTCGACCGCATCATCGAGTTCTGCGAGCGCCACAAGAAGTAGAGAAATATATATATACATATACAAGCGGGCGTCTCTGCGTTCGATCAAGGGAGAGATGAGCGACTGGCACACACACCGAGAGAGCAGCGAGAGCGCGTGACGAGCGCATGTGGATGAACCGAGATTGTCATGACACGGCGGAAATGGAAAAGCAAAAAGAAGAGGGTAGATGCATGGAGGAGGTGGAGGAGAGGGGTAACTGGCATATGCGCTGTTTTGAATGGGGCCTGTTGGTGTGCGTGTGTGCGTCTGCGTGTGCGTACGTGCCAAGTTGTTCTCATGAAGCAACACACGACTCAATATGATCTTGTGGCAGGCTGTTGGTGTTCATCTCGGGCCTTTCCCGATTCCGCTCGTTTCTCGTTTTGTTTTCGGATGTCCCGTCTTTCCTCCCACCCAGCCCCAGCCGTCTTGCACGTCGATGTTTTGGTCTCCCAGAGTTTTTTCCTCGCTGTTTCTCTCTCAGGGCTACTAAGCCTCCTCCTCCTCTCTCTGTAGCTGATGGAGCTCTTCGCTCCCTCGATCCGCCTCGCGCTTGTCTCCCTCTCCCCTTATTGTTTTGTGAGGCCCCTTCTATCGCCTGCATGTTTTTTCCTTGTATCTCCGTGCGAGCGTGTCACGCTCTCTAGCGCGTTCCCTCAGCATCCTTCACCCGCCCCGCCCACCACCGCCTGCACAGTTTCCCAGCTCCATTTCCTTTTCCGGCTTGCGTTCAACGCGCGCGCTGCCTGTTGTGTGTTCGCCGCGATGCAGACGACGAAGTAAAAGGCGCACACACCTGCACAGCCGGCAGACACGAAAAGGGCGAAAGAAATGACTGGGACCTTGCAAAGCGAGAAGAGGAAGGGGGGAAGGAACATATGCGACCGAGAAGGGAAAAGAACGCAAACGACGCATGCAAGCACACGCCGAGCTACACGCATACGCATATGGCTACATGTGCTGAGGTAGGTGAGCGAGAACAGTAGATGCATGTGAGCCGCTTACCCTGTAGTTCTGCTGGTCCTCAGTTTCCTCCTCTCCAAAACATGCAGACGAACATGTAAGCACTCACCGATACTGACACTCATAGTCGCCAACTCGGATATTGTTTCTCTTTTCAGCTCTCCGTTCTTCTTTCACTTCGTTCTTCCTCGTGAAGGAGCTTACGCGAAATACAACGCATGTTTCGCGGTTCTCTTCTTTTATTTTTGATTATTATTTCTTTCGTTGAATTCGTTTCCGTGCGTGCGGCCTTCCTTGTGGTTTCGCCACTACCTCTCCACACCTCCGTATTTACGTGTGCGTGTGCGTGTTTCCCCCTTCATTTTGTTGCCTTGGTCGTCGTCTCTCTCTCTTTTCTCGTGATATCCCCGCTGTTCCTCGTTATCACTTGAGGTGAGACGGTAAGTGCTTTTACGCTTGCTTGCGTGTGTCTCTGCGCTACACGTGGTGCATGTTTCTTCTGTACTTCATTGGTCCTTTTGTTGTTGTTGTTTGGCTTCTTTGTCGTATTTTTGTCCTCAGAGCCTCCACCCCCGCCCCCCCCTCCCCCACCGACACTTCACTCTTTCCCTTCCCTTCCCTTCATGTTCGAATCCTCTTTCCACCTCCGTCTTCACTTCCTGAGCTACTCATGAAGCACCACCGCCCCCCTCCCCCTCATAAAAATGGTCCTGCCCTGTTCCCTCTAACGTCTCGCGCACACGTGTCTCTCTCTCGCCTGCCCACAGACACAAGCATAGGTCCGTAAGCATGCCGTCGCCCCCCCCCCCCCCTCTCCTCCCCTCCCCTCCCCTCTCCCCGCTGGGGCACCTTTGTTGTAAATTCTGTCTCCAGCGGAAGAGGGGAGGTGCTAACGGCGCGAAAATGAGAGCAACGAATTCGGTCCTTGCTCATGCATCGGGGGGTAAGTATTTCGCGTTTTGTCTCCGTAGTCGTGAAGGTGTGCCGGGTACCACGTGTAAAATAGGGATGCGGATAGGGAGAGAAAGACGAGTGAATCAGGGAGAGGAGGGGAGGGAGCACACGGTACGACTCGCATTTTTTTTGCCTCGCATGTTTTGGTTTGGCTACATCTCTCATCCCCCACACACGCACGCGTTTCACGCTCCCTCCCTCTCTCTCCCTCTGTGTGTGTGTGTGTGTGTGTGTGTGTGTGTGTGCGGATGGATGGATGGATGGATGGAGGAGACTGATGTCTTCGTCTGGTAAGCGTCAATTGTTGTTCTTTACCTTTTTCGTTTTAGTTCGTGTTTTCGTGTTACTTCAACAGAAAAGAAAAAGAAGAAGAAGCGAAACGCAATGGAAACAGGCGGGGACTAATCTCTGCAACCATCGAAAAGGCCATCTTCATCGCTGTCGTCTCTCGCAAGCATCATTTACAGGCTGTAAGACGTACATAGATGCTCGTGGCGACGACAAGATGGCAAGTGAGTGGCCCCTTCTTTCTTTTTTCTTTCATTTTTTGAATCGCGTTCTTGATCCGGATTATGCCGGTCAGCTTTGAGTGGTACCGCCGTCCAGTAGACACCTTAAGGGGGAGCCAAGAGTCTGCAGACTGTTCTGGTATACGGCTGCGGGCTCTTGGTGTCGGCGAACAGGCCCGGGCTAGCTCTGTGCGGCGGAGACTTGCGGCCATTATCACGTCTCTACTATCCAAACGATAGGCAAGGTATCCGCGTGAATCAAACGCATCTCACCCCGCTCCTCGCCGCCTACTGGTGATGGGTAGCCTGAGCCGCTCTGAGGGGCTTGCATTACGTGACGAGCAGCATGATACGGAGCGGCTGTGAGGCGACCTGCGAGGCAGTGGTGGTTAAAGTTTGAGGCAAGGGCGGTTCCCGCATGGCCGGGTCGGCGCATTGCTGTACCGCATGTCTACGGCTACGTCGCACCACGTGATGTGGGGCCTGTGACATGCCGGGGGGAGTAGAGCGGTACTCGACTCATCCTGTATGGTAGAGAAACGGACTTGCGTTGCAACCAAGAAAAAAAGAAAAAAACTTGTAAGCACCGAAAAGTCGAAAGCGGAAGACGCGGAGAGCTGCGGAACTACTTCCCCAACGGCACGGTGGTTCCCATGGGGTGCACATGAAATATCAGCCTCTTCCTCTTTGTTGGTTGTTTCACTTCTTGAGTGTTTCCAACTCCTCCCCCACCTCGCGTCTGTGTTGATAGAACCGATGCCATGCCCCAGCACCGCGATTCCGAAGCCCACCCTTTTCTCAAGGGCCAGGGGCGGGTGGAGAAGGTGTCTGTATATACGTGTCATTTGAGCTCAATGTCGCTCGCAACGCTTTTTATACGGAAATGTTTGGTTCCGCCTGCACAGGAAGACGGAAAAGAAGCGAAGACGGCGCGGCAGCCGACGTGGGTGAAGGATGAGGTTGGTTCTCATGTACTTCAAGCAAGGAGAGCGAAAGTGACATCTCTTCTCCGCCTTGTTATCTTTTGTTTTCGCTTTTTTTTGAGGGGGCGCGTTGTTCGCCCTTCTCTGACCTTTTCGTTTGGCTTGGCTTGGCTTCGCTCCACGCTTGTTGATTGATAGGTGTGCTTGTGTTGTCTTCGACTCGCACTTTGTCCCCCCCCCCGCATTTCGACTTGCACCTTCTACGTTCTTGGCCCCGCTACTCTGTTGCGCTCTCTGTCTCTGTCCCTGTCTCTGCTTACGCTTCCTCGTCTCCGCCGGGCTCTGCTCGTGTACAGACGCACACGAACAGAATCGAGAGGGGGAGGAGGGCAGAGAGTGAAGAAGCGGTGGCGAGTCGAGTGGAGAACAAAGAAGGAAGCGCTCCGGGATTCGATGACGGTGCGGTGGCAACGAGGGTGACAGGGAGAAGGCAGAGAGCGAGAGCAACGGTTTTCCAAAGACAAGCATTCCAGCCGGTGGACATTTTTCTTCGTTTTTTTTTCGATTCGTTTCAGCCGTTCAGCAGTGCGCTGATGCCCATGACAAACTTCCTTTGTTTTCTTCCCTCGTTTTGTCCTCCCCCCCCCCCATCCCTTTCCTGTACGCGCGCGTCACCTCGTTCTCTTTCTCTGACATGGTAACTTTAAACATTCTATACACACATACGCATCTATATATATATATACATATATACGCATTTGCACATAGGGAAGAGAAAGGAAAGCTGTAATTCGTAAAAGTGGACGAACATGCACGTTAAAGCCACAGAAAAAAAATGAAGCAAGTGGGTGCGTGGCACAAAACAAGACGAGAAAACGTGCAAACGTTTTTTCCCTGGAAAACAAAGCGCAAGAACGCCAAAACGGGTGTCCTCGTGTCGGTGGTGCCGCGAGATGCATTCGATGATGCGCCTATCAACCATACACATGCATCGCATGTCCCTTATTGGGTTTTGTTTTTGTTTTCTTCCGTGGTTCACTGAGTCTTCACTCAGATGGCTGTTTCCTGCCCCTTTAACGGTGCACGCATGTCTTGGGCAGTAAGTGTTGACAACGAGCTCTCTCTCTCCCTCTCGTGATCCTCTCCTCCTCGCTGTCCTACGCCAGCAGGTGAGTGCGCCGGCCCCCGCAGAGACATTTGGGTACTCACAGCTCCACCACACCGGACTCCACTGGTCCCGCGCCACCCCATTCCTCTCTCACGCGGTAGGAAGTGTGTCAGACGGAGACATTCTGTTTGCGAAGGTGTTCTTCATGGCGCAGGGGAGGGCCCGTCTCCGTTGCGTTGCGATGAGCTTCTCATGTATGACCAAGCCTCGCGCGGCCTCGCGTTTGCGGAGCTCGACAGCGATTACGTCGGCCACCGATCGCGCCCCGTGAGCATCGAAGACTTGTGGAAAGGCGGACGCTCTGCGCACATGGAGATGCTGACTGCGGATGACGCGATCGTCATGCCGCTGAGGGAGGGGGCGCAGGTGTCGGAGGCGTGCATCCATCGCCTCAAGGGCCCCGCTCTCGGCAGACTCACGGAAGCCGCCCGCGCCGTGGGATAAACGCCCTGCAGCTCGCAGAGCACACGGGTCGACCTCCACAGAGGATTTGGCGCGTGGCAACGCGTGCGCAGCTTCGCAGGCACAACCGATCTTCTGATGGGCCCCCGCACACGGCGCCCCTGTCCATCCACCGCGTGGCCGTGTCGTGTCGTGCCAAACACACCTATGCTCCGAACATCCCTGGTGCTCTGCGGAGGCTGGGCCCGCCAGCCGTTGGGACGAGATACCGCGGCCGGAGCCCCGGGGTGACCTGCACATTGCGTCTGACGAGGTAGCGTTGTGCTTTTGAGCGGCGGTCAAGACGCGCGGGGCCAAGCTCTTCCGTCCGCAACGCTTGTGCGTCTTGCGTGGCGACGGCGCTGCGGGCCTGGCCGAGTGGCTGCGGGAGGAACAGATGGGCGAGAAGCCGCTGCTCTGCACGCACCACCATACACACACGCACACTGGTCTGCGCTACTCGGCTACCGCACGGCCCGCTACGCTGGGCAGAGACTGCTTGTTTGCACGCCATTTGGAGGCTGGCTCGTTGGCGTGCCTCATCTGTCGCGGACAAGCCGCCACCGGCGCCGCTCCACGCCAGCCGTGTAGCGACCCTGGGTGTCGCGGCTGTGTGTGCAGCACTGCTGCAGGTGCGAAGACACAGGGTGGAGGAGCTGTGTGGGCTGCTGTGCACTTGACTGCGCAGCGTGCCCGCCTCACAAAATGCTGCAACTCCACACCACTGAGTCGCAGGCTTCGCCCTTCTCCGTGTTGGATGAGGTGCATCGTCAGATCAGAAGACAGCATGGCAGGCCTCGGGGGTAGCGTGTGGCTTAACTCATGCCGCATGGAAGCGAAATGAGTACCTTGGACGGAAAAAGAGTCCCTGCCGTGTAGCCCTTTACAGTTTGGTCTCCTCCGTCTATCGTGTTGTGCTCTGCTTGTGGTTAGATGTGTTGCATTGCTTGTGTGTGCCGTTGGTCGTTGTCGTCACTTGCCCACAGGGGAAGAACGCCACCTCAATGTTTTCCTACCTCCATGCCTTCCTCCGTCCCTCTTGGCGTCAGTGCAGGCTTGCAGTGCGTATGCGTGTGAGGATTTCCCTGCGTTGCACGAGAGGGGATGGTGATGCACGTGCACACGCATCAGCGCGCGAAATCTTTTTTTCTGTGCTTTGCTTCTTCCCTTTTCTCTCATGTGCGTCATCATCTCCTCTATTCCTTCCTCACGCTGCTGGTTCTCCGGGCATGTCTTTCGCCCCTCTGCGGCTCGAACTCGTCCATGCCCCCCCCACGGTGCGGCGCTCACCATCGCTGATGCTCTCTCGCGAGCGATTTCAAGCTCCATCGGCATGGGCGTCGTTGCTTGAACACGGAGACAAGCATGCAAGCACTCATGCCATCAGCTATGACATATGCGAGGCGCATCGGTGTTCCTCTGGTGTCTGTTTTCTTTGTACTCTCATCACAGGACGGCGGACAAGTGTTTTGCTGTGGGGTAGTCGGACACACCAGGCAAGCGCACCCGACACGCACATCCCATGCAGACATCATTGGAGATGATCAACGTTCCCATGCAGCCGCACATGCGCACCGAGTGTGGGCATTTCGGCTATGCGCTACAGCCATCGTGCGCCACACCACGTCCGTGCCTTAGATGTGTACGAATGAGAGGCTTTGTCTGAATGCGACGCTGCTCGCATTCCCTCCACCCTCACCCCCCACCCCCTTTCTTCTCTCTTCGCTTTATCGCTTGCAACGGCTTTCTCCTCGGCCGCGCTGCCGGCGTCCATAAAACGCAGCACCGACAAGCGAGGAACGAGCTCTGCTTCAGCATTTCGTGCCTTTGGGGCGTCGCGTCCTCTCTTTGTTTCCTTCGTTACAGTACTTCGCCATCCCGCACACGCACCCCACCTCATCCGCGGCGGGGGCAACCGCGATGGCGTATGTCCGCAATACTAGCGGAAGAAACTGGAAGCGGTGACGGACAGTCGCCGCTGAAGCGTGTCAGGCGAGCCGCCACCCCTGATGGTAGCCGCATCGATGCAGCATTGCCGGTAGTGCACCTGCGGTCGACCAGGGAACTGAGGCGACGCAAACCTCGTTCAATCGCCGCCGCAGCGCTTGAGCGCTTAAGCGCAAGCACCGAAGGCGATGTTATGGCCACCGTCCCCGCTCTCCCATTGTCACCCACGGCGCTGAGCTCTTTCGACTCTTCCTCTACGACAGCATCGACGCAGAACACCCCGGCAGCTCAAAATCGAGGTGCCCTCGCTGCACAAGACACCCACGCTGCGCTCTCTAACGAGCCTCACTGGCAATACGAGCTTACGAAAAAATGTGTGCTCACCCTGATAATCAAGCCGGTGAGTTGCCTCGCCATGGTTCGCGTAACGACGCCACTGCATCCGGAGGCGTCATCACTGCTGCCGCAGTGCGACCTGAAATCGTCCACCGACAGAGAGCTGTGCCCCGCTGCAGACAACCAGCGCACAGGCGCGAGGATGGATATCAGTGATACGTCAAGGGGGCAGCAGCGGCTCCGTGGGCCGGAGTACTCGAAGGAGGACATCTACCGACTGCGCATCAAACCGGTGAGGAATCTCTCCCTATGTCGCGTGCTCGAAGCGGGCGGTGGTGCACCAGCAGAGGAGGCGCACCGCCACAGTGAACTGTCACCATCCTCCCCTGCCGTCGCGCCTTGCTTCGCCGGGATCACTCGGCGCAGCGGTGCAACGACGACCAACGCCGACGATGCAAGAAAGGTGAATCGGGGGCGAGCGCACCATTACGCGAAGGCGGACATCATGTCCCTGCGACTGAAGCCGCTCAAGGGCTACGCCGTGTACCGAGTGTCCTAGCCGTGCACATTTCACATGTGTCATCTGACACTATAACTGGCGGCGACGGAGACTGAGTGCCCTCTCCACGAGTTGGGGGGGGGGGGGCGGTCAAGCACAAAATGGAAGCTACCATGCCTACCGCGTTTGTCTGTGCGATGACGGTGGGTCATTTTTGTTGGGTGCAGACAGCAACGACACCCTGCCCAGCCTCACGCCAAACTGAAAGAGCAGCAGAGGGGCGAAAAGATCATCGAGGGAATTAGAGTGTCGTTCATGTGTTGAGGGGATGGACATGCTTCATGCCGCACGCACCTCTTGAAGCACCCGCGTCATCCTCTTCCCCATCCCCGTAAGCGTGGATAAAAAGGGGGGAGAGCACCAGCACGGTTAGTAATTATCCTCTCTCTGTGAGCACATGAGTTCATGTGCAGGAGCATAGCGGGGATGTAAGAAAAGATCCGTCGCTGGAATCGCCACTGTATCTCCCGTGCAAGTGAAACTAGCACGACTCTTTCCCCCTCTCACGCCCCCCCCCCCTTTCCCTCTTCATGTGCCCATTACGACATGAGGTAGCCACGCTCTCACAAGACGTGCAAGCTTCTCTAGCTTTTTGGGGGGAAGGGGGAGCCTGCTCATTGGTGTTCCCGGAAGGTTCACCTCTCTCATCCTCAGCTCCCACACGTCAACACCATGAACCACAAGGGGGAGGACGACGGTGTCTTTGCACCGGTAGCGCGTCCCCTGTCCATCGCACCGTTGAGGTATCACCAATCACACGCGCACCCCGGCAAGTGCCGTCTCGAAGTCGATCCGATATATGAAAGTAGCTCACTCCAGAGGAACGCAAGCCCGTTGTTGGCAGCAGAGCTCCGGCAGCACCTCGAAGACCTGCCGTCCGTGTCAACGCGCGCGCCGCGAAGGCGTGGCAGCAATGCCGTCCATGTGAACCCGCTACGCGGTGCTACCGTTACCGCCGCCGCGGCAGCGAGGCAAAAGGCAGAAAATGAGGTAAAGGTGCGACCGCTGACGGCAGAGAAGGAGTCGTGGAGTCACTGGGGCTACCGTCACCTTTACAACAGCGTTGTCATGGTGATGAGTAGCTTCTACCAGATTGGGCAGCTCGGGTTGAAGCAGAAGCACGCCGACATGAAGACGCTGGTGCGTACGAAGGACGTCTACATGCCAGTCCCTCCTCGCGCAGAGGACTTGAAGGCGGAGGAGACGGCAGCAGCGGCATCTTTGGCTTGATGTGCAGAGAACTACAAATCACAGAAAGGGCTGGGCGAATCGAGCGGAGGGAGCACCGCGGCTCACTGCACCGTATCCCAATCTCTTTCTCTTGCTTGGTGTTTTGTTTTTCGCGAAGTTGCTGCTCCATCTGTGCTTGCATTTGGGGGAGGCTTCTGTTGGGGTCTCTGTATTGCGTCCGCCTCTCCACTCATTTTTCTTTTCTGTGTGTAAGCGCGTTTACAAGCGTTGTCGCCTCTCGACTATCAACATGTCCCCGCTTTTACAGGCCTTTGTCACCAGCAAGGTCCCCACTGCAGACACACACGCACACGCACACACACACATACATACATACACGCGTGCATGCAACTTCACGTTTCTAGTCTGCTTTTCGTTCACTTTTCCGCTTTTTCTTTTGCTTTGTGTGTGTGTGTGTGTGTGGAGTTGTTGAAAGAGGGGAGATGGGGAGGCACAAACTGTCGCCTGACACCGATTCGGTGCACCAGCTGCCCACTATGGGAGCGTCTGTGCATGGATGCTCGCGCGCGCAATGTTCGATTCACTAGCCCCCTCCTCAAACCACACTCTGCGCGCCCTCCACATTCTCATTCCCGCCCCCTTCTTCAGCGCGGCCCATGTTTTCGAGGGAGAACAATACGCCCACCAGATGGTATGTGAGCATCTTCGGGCTTGTGGTATGCCCTCTTCATGTGTTTCTGCCTTTGCATAATCGTTTTGCGGGTGTGGAGGTGTATGTGCATGCTCTACTCCGTCCTTGTTGGTGTGCTGATGGCTGACCTCAAGGCTGTGTTGGAGGCTGGGAGCGGAGACGACCTATGGAGAGCAACGAGGAGCACGTGCTGCTGACGCATCTGTTCGACTCCCATCTACCTCCGACGACTTACCGGATGCCTTCGCCCCCCCCCCCACATACACACAGTTCCTCTTTTCCCTCCTTTCGTGTTGCTGCTGTTGACTCTCGCTCATCCCGTCACGCCTCCGTCATGTGCATATGCGGTCTCGCTGGTAGGGTTCGAGGGGAGAAGCTTGCAAGCAATGTATCCCATGCACACCCGCACGAAAGCCCATTATAGCTGTTGAAGGTATGCCATCGTACTGTGAAGGGCATCAGTAGTACGCACGCTCTGCGAGCTCCATACGGTGGGTTTCCACGTCACCAAGACGTATCTATACATGTATATGTCACCCTTGTCGGCGATGCGTCCCGTGCCTCGCTCACATGGCTTCCACACTCCTCGGCGCCCCTCGTGCACTTGTCTCTGCTGTCTTTTTCGCTTCTTCTCTGTCCTTCACCTCTTGGGATGTGCGCCTGCTTCTCTTTCCACCCGTCTGTGCAACTCAGTGCTCGAGCCGAAGAGTTCACGCGTCAAGAAGAGCAAGGCGGCCGGAAGCAGCGTCATTGTCTCTGCGCAGCTGCACACGCTCGCCTCGCCCCCGACCGTTGAGGACGGTGTTGTCTGCACTGAATTGTCTCTAGCCGCGCTGCTTCCCACCAGGTCACCCGCCGCCTCTCCTGATCTTCAAGTCGTACCCCGTAGAGAACCCAAAGGAAGTGAGCACGGTGAGGTGCTCGTAACTCACCGCACACAGGCGCAGAGCCACACACACACACGCACGGCTTCACGAGCCGCCATAGATCCCCTTTCTTGTTGCTGCTGCTCTGGTCGTATCGCGCTGCGTGCACAGTGCCCTCACGCGATCGAGTAAAAGGCGGGGCGGATTCCCAAGCGAGTGGCTTCAAACCACCACGGCAAAGTGCTCAAGCAAAAACAGCCACAGCTCGGCGCCGCCCGCAGTCGATAGACAGTGCACAAAATCGAGGCACGACACATACACTCACTCACACTTACACGGGGCAAGCAGGTGCGGCTGCTCTCCCTAGCAAGCAGTCCTCCGGTTTAATGTCCCAAGGAAGGGCGCGCATTTTTCTTTCGCGTGTTTGTGTTGTGGTGCAATGTTCTCCCTCAACATCAAAACAGCGGCCTCGCCGTCCTCTGCAGCTCCCGCACCAGCACCGGGAGTGAACGCCGGCGAGGCGCCATGGGCGACCACTGACGTGGACGAAGCCGACTCCTTTGAAAGCACACCCTCGACGAACAGCAGCTGTGATCCAAGTGGCCGCCATCGTTATCAGCATGCCGCCCAGCCGTCGCACTCTCCGCAGAGTCCCGAGACGCCCATCAAATTTGACCACGGTGTATACCCGCACTGCCCCATCTTCATCCCCTCCAAAGGTCGCTCAGACCTGGACCGCAGCACTATGGCGGTGCTCGTCCGCGATCTCGTCCCGTTTGTGCTTGTCGTCGAGCGGGAGGAGGCCGAGGGGTACAGAGCCATGCTGGACCGCCTCGTTGGACAATACTTCGGCTTCGCCGGTATGACGTTTGCCGCGAACGTGGACGATGGCATTGAAGGGGCAACCAAGACGGGGGCAGAGGTCGTCGAGTCGTCGAGCACCACTCCGGCAGACCTCTGGGCGTTTCCGTGCGCCTGCTGCTGCAGCAGCACTAGCGTCGCTGGTTCGCCGTCGTCGCCCACCACGCCCGGCCTATCGGCAGATGCCTTGCGCGCGTTGGCGCTGCGGCTTTCAGCTGCGTTTCACCATGGCTATGCGTTCGAGCCAACGTCTGCTGCAGCCGGCGACCACCACGGCGCTGTCGAGTCGAAGAATGTCTCACCGCCTGTGTCGATCAGTCCAACAACGCCATCAGCAGCCAGCGGGGGTGCGCGGCGCCCCTCCGCGGCCTTTGTGCTGCGCAACGTGGACGAGGTCCGCGCGCTCTTCGTGATCGAAGTGCTGCCGGAGACCAATCGTGGGGTCTCCTATGTGCGCAACTACATCCTACAGGTTCTCGTGCCAAGGCTGATGGTGGCCTGCGGCGTAGATCGGTCAGGGAACGTGGAGGAGCTGCGCCTGTGTGGCCCGGGGGAGCACAACACGCTGACACCGGCGGCGCTGCGGATGGCCGCGCTGGAGCCAGACGTCTACAGTGCCCTTGAGTGGAAGTCAGAGACCGAGTCCTATCTGGACGTACGGCGGGCGAGCACCACCACGAACATGGTAACGGCAAGCACTGGCAACGCGGCGGGCACCAAAGATGGCGGTGTGTCGGCGTCGGTGGGAGCGTTGAGCGCCCCAACTGGACAAACTTTGGCGCCAGCGTTGTCGTCCTCGTCTGCGCCACGCTCGTCAACGCCGTCCTCCGCTGCGGCCGCGACTCGCGGCACGCCTCGCCTTCTGCACGGCCTCTTCGGCCTCTACTGGGTCCTGGATGACGATATCTACGGCTTTTACCAGTCGCACGGCTCCAGCACCAAAAACGAGCGCATTAGTACGCGGGCAATGATGAGAGAGGTGGAGGTGCGGCTTCGGCAACTGCGGCACAACGCCGACGTGGCCTCGCCACCACCGCCGTCAGTTCCGCCCTCGTGCTTTCAGACACCGCCGACCCCCAGCAGCGGCAGCGCAGCCGCGTCGCCGTATGTCCTGTCACACCAGCAGCAACAGCAAAATTTCGTGTTCACGTGCAAGGAGGATGCCCTGCAGAACAACTTCATCTCTGGAGGGAAAGGCCGGCTTCCGACGCTGCAGAACTACAACCTCTACTACACAACCGCCTGCTTCTCGCTCGAGTACAACCGCTTTGCCCTCGACACGGCTTCGGACACGCTCTCGGTCAACTCCTACAATAACATTGCCTGTCTCTTCAACTACGCGCTGCTGCACAACCCGCCGCAGATGCGCTACTTCCCCCCTGGAGTGCCGCACGTGAGGCGCCCCGAGGACGCGCTGGTCGGCTACCTCGATCACAGTATGCTCTGGTACCGCTTCGCCGTGCGCGAGGATTACGACTTCACTCTTCAGCTCATCGCACGTGGCCTCCACACGCTGCGCTTCCGCAGCATCGCCTTCGATGTGCCGCAGATGATGAAGGTGCGTGGCGGCATGACGGACTACTACCGCAACTGTCACGAAGAGATACGGCAGCAGAACGATCGCTTTGTGCTGCAGTGGCCGGCCGTGGCGCAGCACTGGGTGAAGGGGAAGGAGGGCAGCCGTCGAGACGACATACGTGTGCGTTGGGACCTGCTGAGCCCAGCCCGCACCAAGCACCCCGGTGCCTTCCTGTATCTGAGCGCCCCACTGCCGCAGCTGCAGCCGCAACGCTTGAGTGACGACAGCACCGGCGGAAACGGCAGTGTAGTTAGCAGCAGCGACAGTGCAGCCACTGCAACCGCGGTAGAAGGCACGGAAACAGAGACGCGCAAGCGTCTGCGGCCCCCGTCCCCGACTGCTCCCACTGCTGAATCGTCGCATGCCCCTGCAGGCCGTCGCCCCTGCGTCCCGGCCGCAGCAGCGTCTGCGCCCGCTATGTCGTCCACCGCCGCTCGTGACTGGAAAGGTGGCTACGTGGTCGAGCGGTGGCGTGATATCTCGCGTGAGGAGGCGCGACAGCACGCCGGCCTCGTCGCCCTCTCCAACGACGACATCCACATTGGCCGGACTGTCGCCGTCATACCACCCTTCTTCGACCAGAAACCATCTGTCGTGCGCGCGACAGTAATTGAGCGGGCCGTCGAGCCGACGGACTCCCGTGCCAGCAGCGGCCGCGCTGGGAACGCCAGCACGGCGGAAGAAGGTGATGTCCAGCAGTCCCTAACGCCGCGGGTGATCTGGACGGCGGTGGCACAAGATGTTCGTGGTATGGCTTTCTTGCACGTTGACACATGCTTTGAGGTGCCCGCGGAGGGCATCGAAAAGGCCGCCGCCAGCATCGATCAGTTCTTCGCAAACATGGAGGGCGAACCTGGCTCATAGACAATTCAGCCCGCATGGAAGGGACAGTGGACAAAAAACGTCGATTGGCGGAAAGGACCGAAATGCTCGTCCGACGGCTGCAAACGCCCAACCCACCCCCTCTCTCCTCCCCTTCGTAGAGTGCGTGCGACGGGCCTTGGGTAGGGGTGGTGCCCATAGAATCACAGTGCCCTGTTTGCCTGCGTTTGTGGGTTGGGGACGAGAAAGAGCAAGGGAAATCCGGTGAAGCGTTGATGCTGCTTGAAGAGGCACACAAACACACACGGTGCACGCCCACGGGCATCCTCTCTTTCCTTCACAAAAACGAATGCAATGGTGAGGCATTCTTCGTGCTCGTTTTAAATCGCTACTCTTTCACTGGTGTAGCACAACACGCTCGGTTACAGGGTCGCCGCGGTCCACATCGCTTGATCGGCGTCCATCCCTTGCCGTGATCAGAGACAGATGCATTGTATATATCTATATATATGTAGATATATTGCACCTCGTAGGAGCAACTTGGTGGGGGTGCAGTGCCCCAGTGCAGCATTCGGATGACACTGGTTTCACCGAATCCGAGCGAAGCGGTACTCCGGCAGAGTTACACCGGAAGAGTCTCCGTCCCCGCACCACCACCCACCCCCTCCCTCCTCTCCAACTGGAAGGGTGAACCAGCCGCTCCGCTCCAACGAAGCGCCGCTTCATTTCCATATCACAGGCATACTCCCGTCGCCCACCCTTTGAGTACGCATCCGTCACCACGGCCCCTACAACACCTCCCCGACCCTCTCCTTTTTGCCCTGCTTTGTCGGTCGCATACTCTTCGTGTCGCTTCGGCGTGTGTGCATGTGCTGTTCTCCCTCTTTTCGCCATTTCTAAACCTGCACTCGATGTGCTGCTGCCATGGCTGGGTCGCTGTTGTCCTGATGTGCTGTGGCGTACGTACTGACAACATCATCGATATGTCGATCCGCTCCTGTGTGCACACACACCAAACACGCTCGCACGGGCACTCTCAAATTCGCCGGCTCTCTTCTTTCGTCTGTTTGCCTGTCTGTCGCTGCCTCCTTTCCGTTTTACTTTCCGGTTTGACTTTGAAGTTCCCTTCTTCGCATCGTCATTACCTTTGCTCCCGTACACTGCCTCTCCCTCCACACACACACACTCACTCCCCACCCCTCCCCAACCCCCGACCCTTCGCTTCAGCCTCCTACATCCATACGCAAAGTTCGTGGCAACCTCCGCAGTCCTCTGAAGATCTCTAGATTCTCGCTAAGCTCTGTGCACTACCTCCCCGCTTGTTCTTTTTCCTCCTTACCCCCTCCCCTACACGCCGGAACAACATGTCCGCCGGTGGCCGTGAGACCGCGCCGATGAACCTGGTTCGTCGCCGCAACAAGGATGAGATAAACGGGGATGTCAACGCCGCCGCCGACCGCTTCCGCGACCGCTTCGAGAAGGCAACTCTCGAGGAGCGCAAGGCCGCCACCACGACGATGGTCAACGAGTACTACGACCTGGTGACGGACTTCTACGAGTACGGCTGGGGCCAGAACTTCCATTTCGCGCCGCGCTACGCCGGCGAGACCTTCTTCGAGTCCCTCGCGCGCCACGAGTACTTCCTGGCCGCCCGCGGCGGCTTCATGGAGGGCGACCATATCGTCGACGTGGGCTGCGGCGTCGGCGGTCCGGCGCGCAACATAGTTCGCCTCACGCGCTGCAACGTCACCGGCGTCAACAACAACGATTACCAGATCAGCCGCGCTCGCCGTCATGACGCACTCGCCGGTATGAGCTCCAAGATCGACTACGTCAAGACCGACTTCTGCAACATGAGCTTAGCCGACAACACCTTCGACGGCGCCTACGCCATCGAGGCCACATGCCACGCAAAGGACAAGGTCAAGTGCTATAGCGAGGTCTTCCGTGTCATCAAGCCCGGCACCTGCTTCGTCCTGTACGAGTGGTGCATGACCGACAAGTACAACCCCAATGACGAGTACCACCGCACGATCAAGCACCGCATCGAGCTGGGCGACGGCCTGCCGGAGATGGAGACGTGCAAGCAGGTGATCGAGTACATGAAGGAGGCCGGCTTCGTGGTGGAGGAGGCCATAGACGTCATCAGTCAGTTCGAGTCCAGCCCCATCAAGAGCATCCCGTGGTACCAGCCGCTGGTTGGCGACTACTCGTCCCTGCAGGGCCTGCGCTCTACCCCGATTGGCCGCATCCTCACCAACATCATGTGTCGCGTGCTGGAGTTCGTGCACCTAGCTCCGAAGGGCACGTACAAGGCGACGGAGGTCTTGGAGGAGGCTGCGGAAAGCCTGGTGGTGGGCGGTCAGCTCGGCATCTTCACGCCGTCCTTCTACATCCGCGCTCGCAAGCCGTCCGAGCAGGCTTAGGTGTCGAGGTTGCAGAGGGACGCCGAACACGCTGGCCGCCGCCTTTACCTCCGCCATGCCTGCCCGCCAGATGTGTCGTCTTCTACTGGCTGCGTTTCCTTGGTCATGTATGCACGGGGCGCATGTGCGCACGCTTCTGCTGAAGTGTTTTTTTTCTTCTCCGTGGTATGTTGCCCACGCAGCTGTTTTTGTAGCTGCTCTCCGTTTCTCCTGATGATGCCGGCCACCCGACCGTGGTATCGGGGTCGAGTGCCCACTCTGTAGGAACGCCACGAGCCTGCACCGCCTGCCCTCGGGTACGGCTGCGGACTCCTGGTGCCGGCAGACAAGTCTGGGCTGGCGCTGTGCCAAAGAGACTTGCGGCCATGATGAGGATTGGACCAGCTCACTCCGAGCTGTGCCGACGATCCGGCAAATATGCGCATCTGCCTGCTGCGTTTTTTTTTGCACCTTGTGCTTCGTTGCGGTGATGTTGGGCTTAATCCTGTGACTAGCCTGCGCTGTATGCAGTGGAACTGCAGGGGGCTGAACGACTCCAAGCAGTGTTGGTTGGCCCGGTTCGTGGAGGTTGCCGTGGTGCAGCAGAGGCAGGTGAGCTGTGCCTGTGTATGCGCATAACTGTTGAGCAGCTCGTGGTTCAACGTGCCGTTGAGAAGAAAAAAACAAAGATATATTGCGCTTTGGTACATGCGTCATGCGACTGCGCCCTCACTGAGTACTCCTGTCTCTCTGACTGTTTTTCGCTCGTCGAGTTCCGAGGTGCTTCCCCACCCCCAACCCCTAGTCGTCGCGCCTGTTGTTGTTCGTTGTACTCTCGCTTGATTTGCGGACGCTCTGTGGATGTGTGTGTTTGCCTGCAGAGAGAGAATGAAACAACACTTTCCATATGTTGGTGAAGGGGAAGAAGGGGCTGGGCCGGCGGAGTGGCAATGCTGACGGTAGCCCACCGCTGCTCGATGCCACAAGTGGTAAACCCTTCGAGCACCCTTGGAGCCACTCTCTTTGCTGGACAGATTTGCCATTAGAGTTGCATCCTCCCTCCCTTTCCCCCTCCCCCTCGATAACAGCGCTCTCTCTCTCTCTCTCTATCTGTGTCTCTCTGCATAGCACCCTTTCTCTTATACCTCGCTCTCGCAGTCAGCATGAAAAGAGGGCGACAGCAATGGATCCTCCGGACCGTGGAGGAGAGGCGTGGAACTGAAGCAGAGATAAGGGCATGTGTGTGAGAGAGTGGTGCGAGACATCTGTGACTTCGTAGTCAGCTGATGCGACAGAGCGCGGCTGGCTCACGTGTGTGTCTGTCTCTCTCCTCTCCCTTTCGTTTGCCCTTGCTGCCGCCTCGCTCTCTCCCCCCTCGACCCATTCTTCCCCTCCTCCGTTTGTTTGTTTGTTGTTTATGTGTCTTTCATGTGACTGACTGACTGACTCTCCCTCTCTCTTCCTCTCTTTGCTTTTTTTTCGAGAGGGGTGGAGGAAGGGAGATGTAGGTGTGTGTGGAGGGGAGGGGGGAAGGCCATGTCCCCTCCTCCTCCTCCTCCTCCTCTACAACCTCACCTCTCTCCCTTCCGCCCATCGCTTTTCGGATATGTTTACCTTCTTTTTCTCTCTCTCTCTTTCCGATAAGGGAAAGGGAACGCTAAAACAAAAAAAAACATGCCTGTTGACACATCTCTCTGTTGTTCATGCGGTTGCGCTTGTCACGGTTACCACGTATGTCAAGTCGCGCGTTCATGCCTTCGCGGCCTCTGCGAGCACCTGCCCTTGTGTGTGTGTGTGTGTGTGTGTTTTCGTGATATATATGTTGTTTTGTCGTCTGCCATCTCGTCCACATCAAGGAGATCACAGACAAGGGCAAAACTTGACCTGATGAGAAGAAAGAAGCTAGTATTTTTGGTTACACAACACAGGAACGCTCTCTCAGAACGGGGCCCCCTGTTGAGTTGGAAGTCTGCCCTGATGTCCTGAAACTCCTCCCCGGTTGTTCGTGGACTTCGACAGGGAGTGCGATAGGAGTGCCGCACTTGCGTCAATGCCGAATCGGGTGACTTTCACCGCTTTGCTGTCGCAAGCATTGCTCCCGTGCGCACGGATGACAAACAAGACCTTCCCCTCTTATCCGCCCTTCCCACACACGCCCTCACTTTGCCATCACCCTCTCCCTCTCTCGTCTCCCTGCCCCTTCCCTCGCCCTCTCTTTCACCGTGCCTGTAAACCTTCTATTTCTGCATGCCGCGCACCTTGCTGCAGTGCCACCTCTCCTCCCCCACCACCACCATCACCACACATGCAAATATGCATGCGTGCGAGTCTCTCTCTCTCACGTTTTTGTTCCTGTTTTCCAGCCCTTTCTCCCACACCTCCCTCCACCCTCATCTACGCATCGTGCCGCGTACCCATCTCAACAGCATCACCTCACTCTTGCAGTTACAACGTTATCCCTCGCTGTGTTTCGGTTAGCGCGCGCGCCTCCGCTCTCTCCCGTCGTTTTCGTCTGCGCGTCTGCTTTTTTTGTTGTTGTTGTTTTGTGTTTCTCCCTGGCACCTCCCCCTCTCTCTCTCTCGTCTCCCTCTTCCTGAGGAGGCTGGGACCGCTCACTTCTGTCCCTCCCCCGTTCCATCCCCCTGACGGGCTCCCACTTCCCTCAATAACAGCGTCGCCTTCTGCTCACCTCCTACCCTCCCCTGCCGTCGCTGCTCCACACACAGCCATCTACAAAGTCATTTTGTTCGTCAACCCCACAGTCTCACACCTACACGCCGGAACAACATGTCCGCCGGTGGCCGTGAGATCACGCCGATGAACCTGGTTCGTCGCCGCAACAAGGATGAGATAAACGGGGATGTCAACGCCGCCGCCGACCGCTTCCGCGACCGCTTCGAGAAGGCAACTCTCGAGGAGCGCAAGGCCGCCACCACGACGATGGTCAACGAGTACTACGACCTGGTGACGGACTTCTACGAGTACGGCTGGGGCCAGAACTTCCATTTCGCGCCGCGCTACGCCGGCGAGACCTTCTTCGAGTCCCTCGCGCGCCACGAGTACTTCCTGGCCGCCCGCGGCGGCTTCATGGAGGGCGACCATATCGTCGACGTGGGCTGCGGCGTCGGCGGTCCGGCGCGCAACATAGTTCGCCTCACGCGCTGCAACGTCACCGGCGTCAACAACAACGATTACCAGATCAGCCGCGCTCGCCGTCATGACGCACTCGCCGGTATGAGCTCCAAGATCGACTACGTCAAGACCGACTTCTGCAACATGAGCTTAGCCGACAACACCTTCGACGGCGCCTACGCCATCGAGGCCACATGCCACGCAAAGGACAAGGTCAAGTGCTATAGCGAGGTCTTCCGTGTCATCAAGCCCGGCACCTGCTTCGTCCTGTACGAGTGGTGCATGACCGACAAGTACAACCCCAATGACGAGTACCACCGCACGATCAAGCACCGCATCGAGCTGGGCGACGGCCTGCCGGAGATGGAGACGTGCAAGCAGGTGATCGAGTACATGAAGGAGGCCGGCTTCGTGGTGGAGGAGGCCATAGACGTCATCAGTCAGTTCGAGTCCAGCCCCATCAAGAGCATCCCGTGGTACCAGCCGCTGGTTGGCGACTACTCGTCCCTGCAGGGCCTGCGCTCTACCCCGATTGGCCGCATCCTCACCAACATCATGTGTCGCGTGCTGGAGTTCGTGCACCTAGCTCCGAAGGGCACGTACAAGGCGACGGAGGTCTTGGAGGAGGCTGCGGAAAGCCTGGTGGTGGGCGGTCAGCTCGGCATCTTCACGCCGTCCTTCTACATCCGCGCTCGCAAGCCGTCCGAGCAGGCTTAGGTGTCGAGGTTGCAGAGGGACGCCGAACACGCTGGCCGCCGCCTTTACCTCCGCCATGCCTGCCCGCCAGATGTGTCGTCTTCTACTGGCTGCGTTTCCTTGGTCATGTATGCACGGGGCGCATGTGCGCACGCTTCTGCTGAAGTGTTTTTTTTCTTCTCCGTGGTATGTTGCCCACGCAGCTGTGTTTGTTTCAAGGGCCCTGGACTTTTTTCTTGCGTTGCAAGAGTCCATTACTGGGCGCGTGTCTTCCTGTCTCCTCAGAAACTCTCCTGCGTGTGTGCGCGGAAAGGATGATAGCGAATATTACCACTTTCGTAAACGGAAGCTCCCTTGACCACCCATACGAATGCACACGTGCGAGGAGGGCCAAAACGATTAAGCAGTGTGACTGGCAAGGAGTCCGCTCGGTATGCCGGTAAGGTGGTCGTGCCTGGGGGTGCGTCCAGGAGTCCCGAAAACTGTGCACCTATCTGCCTCTCTGCCTCTGTCAAAGTGTGCGCCTCTGTTTGTCTGCGTGTGTTTTCGTTGGCTCTTGCATTGCCTGTATAGCCGTGTTCTCTGCCGGATTTTTTTCGTTCGGTTACTGTTTCACAGCGTGTAAGGCGGCGCCCGAGCCGGAGGTGGTGGTTCTTCCGTTTACCACCGCATTCGATAGACATACACATGTGAAACCATTCACGTCCAACGACGATAAACCATAAAACAATAGCAAAACATAAAGAGGACATCTGTGCGAGGAGAAGAGAGGGATGGCACGCAACAACAACAACGACAACAACAAAAAAAGCGATAAAGCGTAGAAAGGAGACAAACGGTGTACGTGTGTAGACGTGCGCGTGTCTGTGTGTGTGTGTGTGTATGCTTCGGCCTCCTGTTTTTTCGGTTTGGCTTTTGCGCGTTTTGTGGTTGGGCGTTTCTGTTCGTCGCTTCTTTCCCCCTCTGCTCTAGTTACTTGATTTTTACGCTCCGATTGTTATGCTGTGTGTGCTTGTGTGTGTGTGTGTGTCTATCTGCGTGCACAGACCCGTGAGCCGCATGAAGGGCAACATCACTATCATCGCCGCACTCTCGACCTCACGCCGTTGGCAGCGCAGATGCACAGCGAAGGTCCGAGCGCATACTCTTTACACAAATGCTTGCACAGACATAGACGAAGACGGTGCACCGAGAAAATACAATCAATAAAAAAATGAAAGCGTCAGGGTCGGTGACCCCCACCCTTCTGTTCCTGTGTTGCTTTTCGCTTCTGTCTGTTCCATATTATTCTGGTTATTTTCTTCGACCGTGTGTGTGTGTGTGTGGCACTTTCGGTGAACCTCTTCCTCTCCTCCGCCCTCTCCAGCAAAAGACTCCTCGCATGTCGGCCGAAAGAAGGCGAAGCACCATATGCGTGCGCTTCTGTCGGCGAATATGATGTGTCGCTGCACACGGAGAGGCGGTCATACGCTGGTGGGCCCGGTACGGAGAAGGATTGGCCACTCACAGATTCGCCCCCCCCCCCTGCACATACCCTAACGTACGAGCAACTTCCACATCTATGCGCGATGGTAGAAAAAGATGATGGTGGTATTGTGTGGGAGCGTTCTGAGATGCGGTAAATAAGCAAGCTATTTCAGATGCATACGCATACAACTGCGCATGCACGTCAAAACTAAAAGCAGCTCATGCACAGGTATGTACGCGCACATGTGTGTGTGTATGTGTGCTTGTGTTGTGATCAGAAAACCAAACAAAACTTTTTCACCTGAAGACTGCAAGAACAAGAAGCACCACAGAGAGTTGAGAGCGACTGCATTCGGAAGTGCATGTAGAGAGGCGCGCCTTGTTGACCGTCAAAACGCATGCGAGCTTATGAGTTCGGGAGAAGCTCAGTCGGGGGAGGGGGTAGTGGAAAGAAGAGAAGTCGAGGAAGTCGTGTCCGCTTATGTGCGCGCCGGGTTGCTGTAGAGCCTCTCCTCACCGTTGTCTCTCCCTCCCTAATGAACCACTATGCCCACCTCACCCTGCCGCACCTCGCAGTGCGCTGCCCAGAGGGACGCGTCAAACAAGCGGTAAAAAGAAGCAACGTCATGGGAGGCAGCAGAAGTGACTGCTGCGGACCTCTCTCTCTCTCATCCTTCCCCGCCGGCCTCTTGCGCACGGAAGAGTTGCGCGCAAGGTGCAATCCTCGATGCCCGCCCATGGGGTCACTCTCCTTCCATGCATCTCACTTTGGCCCTCATCTCTCCCGTGTGTTTCTTTCTGTCTTCTTTTGTTTTCCGATCTCGCTGATGTGGCCTCTGATGCGTTTCTTTGCCTTCGGGGCGTGAGTACGCGTCCAATTTGAGGTACCCCCGCTACGCAAGCAACGCGCGCCACGCTCGATCTCCCTCTCCTCTGTCAAGTATTCGCGCGTCAACACCCACACGCCCACGCACAAGCCTGCCCCCCCCCGCGCGTGAGAGCCATGCTGAGCGAGAGTGAGCATCACCTGGTGGCTGTGGCCTTTCAGTCCATGGACCCCAACCACACCGGTATGGTTGCCCTAAGCGACGTCAAGAAGCGGTACTTCGCGCATGCGCACCCGCGCGTAAAGGAGGGCAGCATGGCGCCATCCGCCGCACGCGACACGTTGGATTACCATTTCAGCGTCTGTGCTGCCGATCACGAAGGCAGCATTACCTTCGATGAATTCCTGGCATACCACGAAAAGCTCGCCGACGAGGCATACGACGAGCACGTCGGTGACGTTGCAGCCTTCACGAAGAAGACGATCATGGGGTTGTGGAGACTCGGCGATGTGTTGCTGCCGACAGGCGTGCGTCCCGCCTTTCCGGTCACGCAGACGCCGACCGGGCTGTACGCGGTGACGCCCATGACGTTGGTTTGGGTAGAGCGTAGGCAGATGGCTGCGTCTCCGGCTTCAGGTCAGCAATCCCCCAGCAGCGGTGGCGCTGCGCACGATGACCTCTTTGTGCTCCGCGGGATCAAAGACGTGGTCCGCCCCATCTTTACCCGCGGTGACCTGCCAGACGAGCTGCAGGGCTACTTCGCGTACCCGGAGGAGCTGTCCGGGATGGCAATAGACTATGTGGCGCCTCGTTTGTCGATTCAGCGATGGTACGACTTCACGTGGGAGTACTCGGAGGGCAAGTACTGCGGCGTCGAAGGCATCATCTCCACCCGTGTCGATTTAGAATCCTTGCCTGCTGGTCTACGGCAGTTTGTCTGCGAGCATGCCACAGCGGTGTCGCGCGGCACGACATGGATGCAGACAAGGCTCGTGATGAACCCCATGTACAAGAAGACGAGCTCCGCTTACGGATGTGGCGTCAACGAGGAGTGCCGCAAGATCCACCACTGGAAGGTGAAGACGTTTGAGGGGAAACAGTACGGCAGCCAGTACCAAGGCCTGTGCGGTAAGTACTTTTCCAAGTTGGGGGCGCCGCTGAAGTCCGGCACCGCCACAGGCATAAACATATAAAGAAGAGTGCCGGTAGTGAAGTATGTGGAACTGGACGACCGCGAGGGGCAACGTGTGAGCCGCGCAAGCTTGTGCTTCGCCTCTGGCCCCTCCTCCGCCCTCTTGTGCGATGCCATGTAAGAGTGCATGGGTAGGTGGGGCAGGAGAAGGGGAAAGGGCTGCGCCGTTCGTTTTTCTGGTCTCTGCCGCGGTCGCATCCACTGCACGCACGGCTTCTGACGATGATGGCACGTGTGATGGAGGAAAAGAGGGCCGGGGAGAGTGAGACTGCAGAGCAGTTGTCTCTCTCGTCAAACCGTCGTGTCTTCCCCACCCATCAACCCCCGCCACCCCGCTGCTGCCGCCGCCGCCCTCCTCGCCGCTCGTGTGCGTCTGCTTTTTTACAGACGCACACAGTCGTCTTGGTCGCCAATCGCCCCATGGCGTTTCTCCCGTTGGTCGATGTACACGATGTGATGTGCAACTTTGGCGAACGCCAGCGCTGTTCGAAACAGATGTATGGAACAACCCTCACGAGGGAGGGTGTCGCGTGGCTAGCACGGCTTCCCGACTCTCCCCTTTCTCCTTGGAGAGAAGGGAAGGCGAAAGTTGCGCTTCCTGTTTTCAGCCGTGTGCCTACCGCAACGAACTCCTCCGTTCCCTGCGTTGTGCCTCTCCCTTTCTGCGTGCGCACGCAGCCACCCACGCTCGTGTGCCTCTCCCTTCTGCAAAAGCTGACGGCATCACAGTCGTACGGCTTTCCGGCCGGCTGCGACGCCCCAGCCTGCGCTGAGATGCTCCGAGTTGTTTTTGTTTGTTTCGTTTTACCTTTTTCAAGCACCCCCTCGCCCATCCTCGGATCCGAAGTCGCTTTTTCTCTTCCCCTTCCCCACCTGCACTCGCCACCGCTCCTCCCCTGTGTGGCTGCCTTTCTGTGTTGCACGTAGCCCTGCCCCGGAACTGTACGCTTCTCTCGCTCTCGTCATCCTCGCACGAACACCACAGCACATTTTTTTTCTGTTCTTTCCTTTCCGTCCCTTATCCCTCGTACACACTGACTTCGCCCTCATCACGGTCTCACCTGCACAGCTGCGCAGCGATGGCATCATCGGTAAGGACTACGCCAGCTCCCACGTCAGGTAATCCCTCGCCATTCAGAGCATCGTAGATGAAATCTACTATGTGGATGTGATCCAGGGCACCGTCACCTGCATGCCTCACCGCCTCGTTCTTGTCGCTTGCAGTAACGACCCATCTCGCTGATCGCGATGCGATCGTCCTGTCCGCCGGACCGCTGCCACCGCCGAACTAGATGCGCCTCGAGACAATATCACACACAACGTCAGTGGTGGCGTACGTTGCGGCAATGCTCAAGGAGCACGTCTGGGAAACCTTCATGAGCGTGCTTATCTGCATCTCAAACCGGGCGGATGTGGTAGCCGCTTCCTTGCGGAAGGCACTGGGCGTCCAGCTGAGGCGCTTCATCTGCACTGGCACCTACCGCAACTCAGCTAGACAGAACCTGCTCCCGGCCCGGGAGTTGAAGGGCAGCGTATTGCCGGTGTTTATGTAATCTTTCGTCATGCTTGGCGAGAGCGTTGACCACTGCATCGCGGCGTGGTCGAATGCCAAGGTGGGCAGCATGTTTCTGGGCCGACTGCAGCGCTTGTTACCGTGCCCTCTGTTGCTGGACGGAGAGCACGGCGAGAATGCTGTGTTTGAGAACGTGCCGGTGGTCATTGGTGCCGCCGGGGGGGTCAAGGGCATTATCGAACGAGTGCTGACGGAGGAGAACGCCGGTTTTCACCACTTCGGCGACGTCACTTGCCTCTTTATTAAGAAGGTCATAAAGGCGCATCCCCTGTCATGCGGGAGTGCGGTGCCTCCTGTCCGTCCCAGCTGTCTGCCTCACGTCTCCGTGTCGCCAGCTGTGCCCCTTCTAGTCTTGTATATGGGATCACGACTCGGTCTGTCGACTAGGTTCTCGTCAGACGCAATGTGCAGGTCACCCCGGGGCTCCGGCCGCGGTATCTCGTCCCAACGGCTGGCGGGCCCAGCCTCCGCAGAGCACCAGGGATGTTCGGAGCATAGGTGTGTTTGGCACGACACGACACGGCCACGCGGTGGATGGACAGGGGCGCCGTGTGCGGGGGCCCATCAGAAGATCGGTTGTGCCTGCGAAGCTGCGCACGCGTTGCCACGCGCCAAATCCTCTGTGGAGGTCGACCCGTGTGCTCTGCGAGCTGCAGGGCGTTTATCCCACGGCGCGGGCGGCTTCCGTGAGTCTGCCGAGAGCGGGGCCCTTGAGGCGATGGATGCACGCCTCCGACACCTGCGCCCCCTCCCTCAGCGGCATGACGATCGCGTCATCCGCAGTCAGCATCTCCATGTGCGCAGAGCGTCCGCCTTTCCACAAGTCTTCGATGCTCACGGGGCGCGATCGGTGGCCGACGTAATCGCTGTCGAGCTCCGCAAACGCGAGGCCGCGCGAGGCTTGGTCATACATGAGAAGCTCATCGCAACGCAACGGAGACGGGCCCTCCCCTGCGCCATGAAGAACACCTTCGCAAACAGAATGTCTCCGTCTGACACACTTCCTACCGCGTGAGAGAGGAATGGGGTGGCGCGGGACCAGTGGAGTCCGGTGTGGTGGAGCTGTGAGTACCCAAATGTCTCTGCGGGGGCCGGCGCACTCACCTGCTGGCGTAGGACAGCGAGGAGGAGAGGATCACGAGAGAGAGAGAGCTCGTTGTCAACACTTACTGCCAGGTGGAACATCCATGTCGGGAAGAGAGCGCATCTGGGTGTGGGTGTGGGGATGTGGATTTATCGTTGTCCCCTCCCGCCATGTGAAAGGGCGGAAACTGGAGTCTGACCCCACTACAAAGAGAAAGATAGGTCGCGGCAGCGTTACACTTCTTCTGTTCTCTCTCTTTCCCGCCTCCGGGTCCCCCGTGTATGCCGACGCGGTTCAGACTTCTACGGACGTTTCTGCGGACGTGCTTCTAGTCCTCCCTCGTGGAGAAGAACGAGAAGAAGAGGCGCAAACGTTTTCCTTGTAGTCCTCATAGGTGCTCATGTACATCACCTTTCTGCTACGTTTTTTTCAGTCGGCGGTTCGCTTGACGCCACCCGTGCTGTATTTCACGTCCCCACCCACCCACCCCCTGATGTGTTGTTGCACACTCAAAGTGCAGCCAGCTGAGTGTTTTCTCCCTGCTTTGTGTTTTCCGTTGTCGTCCGAGACACAGTGAAATGCGCGCAGCATTCCGCAACGGTGTGTGTGTGTGTGTGTGTGTGTGTGTGGCTGCAGAGGGCGCTTTCTTGTGCCAAAAGGTGGAAAAGGAGGTGGGGGGTAACGTATTCCACACAAGCACGCTGAAACTACACCAAAAAAAAGTGAGTAATGTTGGTGCTGGGAAGCTTTCTTTGTCTCTGCGCCCCGCTCCCTGAGGCTATGACGCGTGTGAGGGACACGCGCCTGTTGCGCAACGAGGATTCTGCGGGTGTGTAAATGTTGGCGAGTGGGGGTTTCCCTTTCTCGTGCCGTTCTCTCGCTCACTTTTTGGTGGATCTTTCGTAGCACCCACGGTCGGTTCCCACTACACGACCATCGCTGACGTTCTCTCGACCCTGCGCGCACGCTATCGATGTACTCTTTTCCTTGGCGCGCTGCCGTCTCCTTTCACCTTCCTCTCTCTCTCCCTCTCACCCTTTCGCCGCCCCACCTCCGTCGAGATCCCCACAGTTGTGCCTGCGCCTATGGTGGTGTGTGTATGTGTGTGCTCCTTGGGTGCTGCTCGCGTTTTTTCGTCTCGGTCTTCGTTGCCCTCCTCCTTCCCTCCTCACACCGCAATTATCTCTCAACGTGTGTGCACACGCGAGGCCATCGAGAAAGAGAGCGAAGAGTGCAACGGGGCACTCTTTTTCTTCTTCTTCTCGTTTGGCTTGAAACCGCCGCTCGCTCACCCTTCCTCGCCCTGCTCACGCACTACTGCGACTCCGCAAGCGCAGACAACCACCAGTGTCATCAGCAGAGGTGGGCATCATCGTTTCTTCACTGTTGGGGCACTTACAGGCCTCTCTCTTTCTCTCTCGATTTGTCTCCTCTGCAGTCGCGCGCGTCTGCATTGTCTGTGGGGGTGTGGGTTTCTTAACGTCTGTCTTTCCGTCTAGCTCTTCTCTGCCGTCCTGGACACCCCTCTACGTCTTGGCGCCGTGCGGAACGCGTTGCGTGAGAGCCTTGCTACCTGGGTGAGCGATCGCGGACTTCCTTCCGCTCTGTTTTGCTCTACCTACGCAAGCGTTCCCCCCCCTTGCCCAATCTATAGCCCCTCCTCTATTTTGTCATCCCCCCGTGCGCTGGCCCTGGTGCGCATGGCGCACTCGTTCAAGAGGCAGCAGCATCGAAGCACTTCACCGATCTAAACAGCTCTTCTGCGGTTGGTCTTATTATTGTGTATGTGTGTGTGTGTGTGTCTTCGTCGTCTTTCAGATTTGATCGCTGGGCCCCTCCAGTGCTGCACGAGCACGCGTACACGTCACTCCCTCTCTTTCCCTCTCCCGGTGGCATGACTGTGTCCCTGCATGACTTGATCAAAGAGTGGGAGGTGGTGAACGCGGAGCTGTATAGGGCCTCCCTGGAGTCGCACCAGCGCTATTCGTTCCCGGCGAGCAGCCACGGCCGTTCAAATGATAGTGATTGCTCTGCGGAGGAACCCTCGCCCTCCCCCCCTCCACTGTCTAGCACCACCACGTACGCGCGGGTGTACAGCCTCCTCTCACATGTGCGCCAGATCGCGGAGGACGCCCGCTATAACTCCTTCTGCATTATACAGCATCTCCTGTGGGTGACCATCGTCGCGTGGGCAAATCAGATGGCAAGCGCGTCCGGTGATCTTATTCGACTTCCGAGTGGACTGCGACAGTACTACGAGCCGTCCCCATGGTGCGCGACACGGCGCGGCAGCTCACAGCGCGACGGCATAAACGGCGACACAGCTGGCAAGACAGTGCCTTCGGCGTCCACCCCGGTGCAACGGACATCGTTCCCATGTTCCTTGCTCCCACCGTTAGAGTTTTGGGACCCCAGCGTGCTGGAGGCGATGGCAGGCGCATCATCCCCCGCACCAGAAGTCGTGCGCAACGCCTCTCTCCACCGCGCGCCGAACTTGCCCGAAGTGTGGAGCAATGCCGTGCAACGCATATTTGCGCTGTGGTGCGCCACACCAATGGCTGACTCTTGCGCAGGAACTGCGCAGCCATGCACCGCGCAAAGCGCTTGCGGCACTGCGCCACCAGGGACGCTAGAATACGCGCATGCCTGGGTCATTGTGGCGCAGCACTATCACCGCTTCAAATCGCTGCTTTCTCTCTTTTTTCTCCGGTACGACGTGGTGCTCGAGGACGCAGAGGAGCTGCTGCAGCGGCGAGGCCGCCAACAGCTTCAGGAGCAGCAGGACCGCCGCCTCAGCGACCTTCACGATGAGGAAGTGCAGCGCGCTGGAACACATTCGGCCCGGCCGCTGTCGCCTCCGCTGCGTCGCCGCGGCGGGATTTCGCTTGTGTCATCTTTCAGCATCAGCCCTGGAGGTGCGGCAAGTGCCGCAGGTGCAGACAACAGCATGAGCCGCTCCAGTACCCCTGCACCCCTGTCTAGAGATCGAGAAGCTACCAAAACCACCGACAAGCAAGCTCGTCTGTCGGCGTGTCCTCCCTCCTCTCTCCCCAGCACCGCCAACCTTCTCGGGCATCTCATGCGAGCCATTGTGAACGAGAACCTTGCGAAAATCCGCGAAGTGACTGGTGAGGTCCTTCTCTTTCTCTTGCTACCCCGCGTCCACCGCGCTCGGCTGCGAAGCCAGGTCACGACGCCTGCCAGCGACACAGGTAATCCCGGGCAACTGTCGCATTGTGCGCCGCCGCAGGACAACACCGAGACGGGCGAGGCAGATATGGGAAAGGAGGCGTCGTTGGCGTCAGCAACGATGCGGCAGCTCTCTGGCGTGTCCAACTGGCACAGCGATGAGCAACACGACGACGACGATGACGATCGCGTCGTCTGGTCATCACCGCCCTCGCCACTGCTCTCATACGCAGCCGCGTCTTTCGGCCACGGCAACGGCGACACACCTGCGCCAGCTCCTAGGGCAGGCACGCTTACCACGGACCCCCACGTGAGAGGACGGGCGCAACAAGAGGAGTACGTTGCGCGCCACGTCTTCAAGCTTCTTCTCCTGGTTGAGCACTGCCGAGTACACGTACTCCAGCATTGGCTCGTCGAGAATGGCAAGCGTGTTGCCTTCTTCTATGGTTCGCAGCTGGCTGCGAACCTTTTCGACAATGCCGCGGGACAGCAAGCTGCCTTGGCCCACGATCCCTCGTCCTGTGACCCCTCCGTTGCGACCATCGCCGCAACTCGCACCCTCGCGGGTGCGAATCGAGTACTTCGCGAGACTCTGCAAGCGTACATCCGGCTTCGTGCCAAGCTGCTCTTTCTGAACGCTGGTACGACGCACTTTCTAGACGCCCTGACCCCGTGGGGGCGGACGCACATGCTGGAGAGCCTGAACGCTTTCCTCTGCGGCTTCTGCGGTGTGATACTGCCCTCCTCGTTTCCTTCGGATGGCGGTGCTCCAGACAAGACCACCACTGAATCCTCCAAGGAGCCACCGAGCCAGGCAGCGTCGTCGCCGCTGGACGGCTGCGACGAGTCGGTTCTCTTTACCCCGACAAACGCCGCCGTCGCCGACTTTGTGCAGAGGTGGGGGGTGCCACTCTGGATCGCCATGTGCGACGAAGCGCAGCAGCGTATGGAGGCACTGAAGCATGTCGAGCAAAAGCGCGCCAAGCGGCCAAAGCAGCGCATGCCACGACCCGAGAACGAGTGTTTGTGCGTCATGCCATCCGCCAAGTATCAGCAGCAACAGCAGCAGCGGCACACGATGGAGAAGTGGTCAGGCAGGGACATGGGCGAGAAGGACCACTGGCGCGGCGGTCTGTGCAACACAGGCACGTCATCGGCGCCCGTCACGTCTTCCTTAACCACTGCAGTCGTCAGTGCCGTCGATGATGATCGTGCCGAGAAACCCGACACGCGCGACCGTCACTCCGTCGCCTCTACCGAGCTGGAGGATGCTGTGTCGCGTACGACCAGTATCGTTTGGCCGCCGAGGTCGCCGACCGTCGCAAACGAAGGCGAGGCCGGCAGCGGCGGCACTGGCATCCACCGCCATGGCGGTGCCGAGGAGGCGGATCGAGCTTTCACTCGCCGCCGCGGCAGAGGACTGGATCTGAAGCGCGTTCTGCATCAGCAGCAGCAACGTCGCGCGCGCCTTGGCAACGTGAAGCTCCCGCAGCAAGGCGTAACGGCAAGTAGAGTCGGTGCCCCACTCGCGAGCAGCGAGGATGGCAGCGGTGACGTTGTCGAGAGCCTCTACACAGGGGAAACCGCATCAGCGGGCGACGATGGCTCTGTGTCCGCAGCCGCCTTGGGTGCAGGAAACGATGGCGCCAATGTGGGTCGTCTGCGCGACAACAACGGTGCGGCCGCGACGGAGGCAAGACAACGTGGTGGTAACGACCTCACGACAGCTGCCGGTTCCCACGCGAAGCGCTTTTCTCGCTCCGCACAGCTACACCAGGTGGCCACCTTACCAGATGAAGGCTTCCCGTGTCTTATCTACCTAATGCCGCGCCGTAGCCGCTTCCCCATGCTGGACAAGGCAGCGGCGGCTCTGCAGCAGCAACTCTTCACGCGCTTTAGCGCCAACGTGCAAGCCTACCTCACCGACTACCTGACGGAGTGCGAAACGGCAGTGGCAGCGGCCGTCGCCGCCGATCAGCGCGCAGCCTCCGCCTTGCAGAAAAAGAAGCGAGAGAAAGCAGCTCAAGTGACGACCATGGGAGGGCATGCGGGTGCCGGCACTGCGGCTACCTCCTCCATCGCCGTCGTCACACCGTTTCCCGAACCTGTGCTTGCCCGTATGGTCTTCCTCTTGGAGATGACCTACGCTGCGTTGCAGGGGCGCGACGGCGCTGCGAGCGACAGCCGCGACAACCACACCGAAGATAATCACGCTACCGGTAATGGTGGCAGTCGGCGCCCGTTGATGGAGACAGGCCTTACCGCCACTGGGCAGGAGCTCGGCGCCGCCATTCTCGAGCAGTGCAACGGCGAGTTTGACAGTGTGGTCTCCACAACGCTTTCCGCGCCAACGTCGCCAGCCCTGCTGACCATTGCTGCCGTCCGCAAAGGCTTCCAAGGCTTCCTCATCTCCCTGGAAAAGCGCGCTGTGCTGACACTGGTGCAGGCGCTGTATGACCTCATACAGCAGGGCGCGGCCCAGCAGCCTCCCGCGGCCCAGCTGAACGCCGTGGACACCATCCTGAATATGGCCTCGCTGCTTAACTCCAAGGACATGTTTGTGCTGCTGCTGAAGGGCTATCTCGCACCGCAAGTGATGATGTGCCGATCGCAGTCCGAGATTTTGGTGGAGTCACAGGTGGTGGGCCGTATGGCCTACCGCCTTGGCGCGGCAGTGGCGGCGCCGTGCATGACGCTGCTGAGGGACCTGCAGCTGGCCATGTCCGATCCCCGGAGCACGATGAGACCACCGCCTCCCTCTGGAGCACGCGCAGACCTTGCGGAGGATCGGGAGCTGAATGCTACACACGGGAGTCTAAGCGAGAAAGGCAGAAGAGGCGACGGCGGCGATTTTGGAGGCGCGAGTAGCAGAGAGATCGCCACGGAATGTGCGCAGCTCGCGGCAACGCGAGACGCAGAGACGCTGGGAGACATCCGTCCCCTGCAACACGGCGCCTTCGGCCTCATCCACCGCGTTCGCGTTCTTTGTCAAGCCTGGTGGCAGCCGCACACAGCCGTGGTGCTGTCTTCCCATCGACTACGCCAACTGTGGGAGCAGCACCAGCTGCTGGACGAGCGCATGGTCGACGCGGTGCTGAGCGTCGAGTGGCAGTACGACGGGCACTCTGAACCATTTCGCGGCTACGGGCAACAAGTTAGGCTAAGGGAACGCGAGAACACCAGTCCGTTGCATCCTCCGTCGTGCAGTAGTGGTGGCGGTGGCCCAAAGAGCCTGCGGAGCAGTCTTAGTGACGCTCCGCAGGGCAGTCGTTGGCGGCACGGCGACGGAGGCCAGAACTCTGGACCCCTCGCTGCAGGGACGCAGCTGCGTACCGTGACGGCAGCCGCGGTCGTGCGCGGTTTCTCCTCGGCGTTGGGCAATGCGGTACGTCGCACAGGCCGTCAGGCCGGTGACTTTGGCTACAACGACTCTGACAACGAATCCGAGGACTACAGGGAGGCCTATGGTGGGCTGCTGACGCTGAGCACGCTGCAGCAGTACCGCAGCGCGTACGCGCCATCAAACTCGTCGTACAGAGGCAGCAACCTCTCGTCTGTTGGAAGCCCCGGTGCAGTGGGCGGCCCAGGTGCAAGCGGGGAGCACTGGGGGACTTCCGATGGAGGTCAAAGCACGACTGTCGACGACCACGCCTCAACCGCCGTGCCGGCGGACGGGCAGCTGGAGCGGAGGCGGCTGCGTTGGCCACTGGGCAACGGCCAGCTGGCCTTCTACATCTTCTCCAGGGGCGCTGCCAGCGCTGGCCGTAGCGTCTCCCAGGCCGTGCAGATCGTCGGTCCCCCACTTGCGTTGCTGGTGTGTCAGCTACTGGACCGCGCAAGTGAGCAACCGTACACCTTCGACGCGCTGCACAAGGCGCTTCCGGTGCAGGCACCAAAGCCGCTGCTCGCCCATATTCTGCACGAACTTGTCAAGGCCGACGTCGTCGTGCGCAGCGTGGCTGCTGGGACCCGGCAGCTGACGTACCAGCTTCGTGATGATACCCGCGAGGTTCGTCAGCGCAAGGTCATCGTTGACGTACGCGCCGCTGCGCGGCAGCAGTGGGTAGCGCAGACAATGGATATGACGACCGCAGACGACGGCGAAGATGACAGCTCTGAGAGGGGCGGCGCTCGCGACCCTGCTTCCCCGGCGAACCCGACGGAAGCAGCCACTGCTTTTCCCGCGTCATCACTGAAACCGGCGCGGCAGGCGCGCCTCGACGCACCTGTCAAGGCGAAAGCTGCACCGAGCGCGCCAGTCGATGAGCTGTCGTCACCGACGTACTCGGCCGACAGTGCACACAAGATCAAGGTGTGCATTGTGCGGATCATGAAGGCCGAGCGCGTTCTCCCGCATCGCGAACTGGTGGAGCGCGTCGCGCTCGCATTGGAGGGCCAGTTGGTGGTCACCCCCAGCCAGTTCAAGTGCTGCGTTACACACCTCATTGAGAAGGAGTTTCTCCAGCGCGGGGAGCAAGGGGAATACGTGTTCGTATCGTAACTGGTGTGAGGTTCGCAAGAGTGTATGATTGGGCCCGCATCAGAGCGCGACTGTACCGGCGGAGGAGAAAAAAAAGCATATGTCTTTGAATGTACACGCACTCCCCCATTTCTGTGGGCCTGCGTGTTGCACGAGACACGCATCCTTGTGTGCCAGCGAGGGGTGATTGATCTAGCCGAAGAGCACACAGATGCATCCTTGGCGTGTCGCAACAGGACAAGTGCATCAACAAGTGTCCTCGAGTCGTGCAGACCGCCGGGAGCCACGTTCACGTCCTCGCGTTAGAGTAAGGAGGCCTTTCCACCGACTGCACTGCGCGCGAGTGCTCGCGCAAGTTACGAATCTGTGTTGTATGTGCACTTCTACCCACTTCTTGGTGCTGCCTTGCTCGTCATCTCACCATCGCCACGTTTCCCTTCTATGCACCCGTGTTCATCTGAGCACCTTCGATGTCAAGAGCACACGCGCACACAACGGCACAAGGATACTCTCTCTCTCTCCATTTCGTTGTCTTTTACCGCACCCGTTCATTGTTCCACGCATACGTAGAGAGACCGCAGCACTACGCTTTTCGCACGCGCACCATGCCGCCGACGGCGCTGAAGAGCTGCATGGACGAGCTCTCTCGGTACATGGACGCCTTCACGTCTGCAGCGGGCAAACCGCAACACCTCACGATTGTTGGCGATCGTGTCTATTGGACGCAGGGCAAGCAGCAGGAGCTGTGCTCGGCGCCGGTCGGCTTGGAAGTCGCCGAGGCCGTCCGTGTCATTGCCTCAGACGAGCAGGAAGTCGGGGAAGAGAAGCAGTTCACCAAGGAGGAGGAGATGCTGCGCGAGCGGACGCGCAGCCAGACGACGGGCATCGCGAATTTTCACGTTCGCTGCAACGATGGCGCCATCTTCTACACGAGCGGCGTCGAAGTGTATGTCTACTACCAGAACGGGCCGCGTGCCGGCAAGACCCCTCTGAAGCTGTTCGACTACATGTCTGAGGAAGACAAGACTCACTTCAAGGCGATGGGCAGCAAGCCAAACCTCTTTGTGCAGGCCATCAAGTCCTTTGATGAGGCGCACCCGAGCACCCACACCGTCATGACCTTTGTCAACAACAACAATGTGTACAAGGCAACCCTGACGGAGAGCCCCGCAAGCGAGGAGGCGCCACTGGCCGTTGCCGTGGAGCAGATCACGCACATCGGCGACGACCTGCACCAGTGCGGTGTGGCGGATTACATCATCCAGGAAGAGTTCTCGCGGTACACGGGGCACTACGCGACGGACCGGTACATTGTCTTCTCCTACATTGACTCCTCCCACATGCGCTCTGTGGCCCTGCTCAGCAGTCTGGGTTCTCCTGAGGTGCCGGAAGCGGAGCCGGCGTGCCCGACCTACGCGACAGAGATGGAGGAGATGCCGTACTCCCGTGTGGGTGACCCAAACGCGCGCACAACACTTATCGTGTACGACACCGCCACGAAGCAGATGCGTCTGCTCCCCGATGTCGCCATTCGCAAGGTGGCACCGTGGACGGAGTACATTCTTCGCTTCGGCTTCAAAGATGCAGAAACGCTCTATGTCTCCGTCGCGAGTCGCGCACAGGAGGACTACGCGGTGATGTGCTGCCCCATCGCAGCGCTGCCCACCATCGCCAAAGAGGAAGACCTGCGGTCCCTCTACAGTGAAAAGGACGGCAAAGTCACTGCGAACATTATTGGCGATGCCGCCGCGCCGGAGCTGCGCGTGGAGTGGAAGCAGCGCATTGACTTTGCGTGGGTGGAGTGCCAGCCCGGGGTGCCGGTGCACTACGGCAAGGTGTACGACGTGCTTTGCCGCCACGCAGCAGAGACGGAGACGGCGCACTACCACCTCTACGCCCGTCCCGCCGGCGACGGCAATCCAGAGGCATGGAAGCCGCTGACGGCGGGATCGTGGAACGTGTGCGCGGGCACGCAGCATGTGTGTGAGGACCGCGTGTACTTCCTGGCGAACGCCGAAGGGCGCCTGAAGCGCACGCTCTACTCCGTGCCGCTGTCGCTGGAGAGTGCGCCGCACATCGCCGACGCACTGACGCGCCTCACCCCGGTGGACGAGCACGTCTACAGCTACTGTGCCAAGGGTGACCATCTCTACTACGTCTCCAGCACCGCCGCTGCACCGGCGAAGCTCTACGTAAGCTGCGTCTCAGCACCGCAGAAGAGAGCGGAGGTCACCGTTCCGTCATGGATTGCCACAACGCCAGGAACCGACCCGGCCACAACAGCAGATCCAACCCGCTACTTTGGCGGCCTGCCGGTCGTGACTCCGCAAACTGTGACCGTGACGAACCGTCGCGGGGTACCACTGAGCGCAGCGGTGTTCGTCTCGCCAAGCGCGCCAAAGGATGCACCAGGGCCACTAGCCCTGTTCGTCTACGGCGGACCACACGCGCAGCTTGTGTTCGAGAACGACTACGAGACCCGCTGCAAGGCCCCGGTGCAGGTATTGCTGCAGCACGGCATCTCCGTTGCTGTAGTGGACAACCAAATGAGCAACGCTAACGGGTTGCGTGACTTGAGCATCTGCAAGAAGAACTTTGGCAACTTCGAGACACACGACTACGTCGATGTGACGCAGTACCTCTGCAACACGCCGGCGTCCGAGAGCGGCTCCCCCGCCAACTTCCGTTTTGACGCGAAGCGTGTGGCGATCTTTGGCTGGTCCTACGGCGGCTATGCAGCCCTCCTCGCCATGTGCCAGGCGGCGGATGTCTTTCGGATCGGCTTCGCGGGTGCGCCAGTTGGCGACTGGAAACTGTACGACACAGGCTACACAGAGCGCTACATGGGGGCCCTTTACGGGGGGGACGGCAGCGCTGAAAGCGGCGCATCGCGAAAAAGGAACGAGGCGTACATGACGTCCGCCATCAGCCATTACGCCGGCGGCTTTCCCGAGGAGTGCAACCGCCTCTACATCGCACACGGCCTTCTCGATGAGAACGTGCACTTTGGCCATAGCTGCCATGTGGTGAAGGCATTGGTCGACAACGCCAAGCCTTACAGCATGCTCGTGTACCCCGGGGAACGCCACGGCCTGCGTCAGAACCGCCAATCACGCCTGCACCACGACGCACTTCTCGTCAAGACACTAGAGGAGCAGCTCTAGCACAGAGACCTAGAAAAGGAGGAAGAGACGATCGCATCTCTGTCAAGGTTGCCTTCTTTTTACGCCTCCACGCCATGCCTTTACTGCCGCCGATGTCACGCTTTCCGAGGCGAGAAGTTGCGGATCTTATCCGCCATGCTTGTCAGTGTATCATTGAGGGTCTCCTGAGGGTGTCGCATGTTCTGCTCTTGTTCCTTGTCGTCCTGTCTTCGCCTCCGTCTCACCTCCGTGTTCATCTCTCGTTTCGCGCATGCCCTCCTCTCCCTCTGCCCCACCCAGTGATATCGGTCCTTGCTCTGCTCTCTCCCGGAAGGCCTACACCGCTTCTGCTGACAAGGGGACACACCTGACTGCGTGGCGTCTCAGGATCCAGTGCCCCCGCTCTTTGTGAGCAGAGACCAAGCAGCACCCCTCCACCCCACCCCCTC
>ATBK01001160.1:0-25000 GCA_000443025.1 Leishmania gerbilli
GAAAAAGATGGAGAGAAGAGAATGAGAGAGCAGATGGAGGCAGCCTGAGCCAGACACACACACACACAAAGGTGCTGCTACTGCTGCTGCTGCTGTGTGTGTGTGTGTGTCTGTGTGTCGACGATGGCGAAGAGTTGTGAGAACATGAGAAGCACGAGTTTTTACGCATCTTCACGCGCACATGCCTGTGTATCCATCATGATGGCGCATTCCTGTGCGAGAGGGATGAGATGACCGCCGTCCTGCAGTGAGCAAAAATGCGCGCAGACGTGCATCTTGTTCGTCAGAGAGGCAGGCGAAGAGTCGGAGGTCAGCACGGTGGTGTGCAGCGGTGAAAGACAATACCCCCTTTTTCCCGCTGATGTGCTTTAGTATTTCTCTGCGTGTGACGCGCAGACAATCGAGACGGGTGAGTTAGTGAAAAGTTCAACGTGCGTACATACGTGCGTGCGTGCGTGTGTGCGTGTGCCAGCCCAGGATCGTCTCGCTGGCAAGACCCTCATCATCATCCCCTCCCCCTCCCTCGTACTCGCTCTCTCTCTCTGCGTTGCCAGCTACCACAACAACCGCCAACTCCTCTCTCCTCGTGCCCGCCACACGCCACCACCACCACCACCACCGCCACGTCGTCGTTACAATCCTCTTGAAAGCAGTAGCGAGTGTGCTCACATTTCGCTGCGGCCGGCGTAGGAGGCGCTGGGGAGACACAGGTGCGGGGACGCGCGCACATACGCAGAGAGATGCCATAGCGATGGTCTCCTTAGAGGCACCCCCCCCGTGTTCTTCAGTGCTTCACTTGATCGAGGAGTGCGCGATGGGTTTGCCGGGCCACCTGTAGCTCACATGTGAGGTCACGTGCGCGGACGATAGAGCTGGCCTGCGCCTGACCAGCGGCACTGCGCAGCAGTGCCACCACAGAGGCACTGCCACCCGCCGCCACGTCGGTCCGCTCCACCTCCGAGACCAGGGCTGCCCATGCGTTGATGCCGTCCACCGGGCTCGAGAAGTCCTCGTCGTCGAGCAGGTTCTCCTCCTCGAAGTCATCCATGTCGGCGTCGTCGGCATCGTCGACGGCCTTTTTACGGTGACTCTGCTGCGGTGTCTCACGAAGCGCCTGAGCCTGGCGCAGCATACCCTGGAAGCGGCTGTTCCGACTCGGTCCATGGCCGGCGCCCTCGCGACCCAGAAAGCCCTCAGCGCTGTCGCTGTCGGCATCGACCTCGCCCCACTCGCCGCCGTCGTCGTCATCGTCGCCGTCATCGTCATCCTGCAGCCATTCGCCGTCGTCGTCCTCTTCGCTGCTGGCCTCGCTGTCCCACTCCTCCTCCTCGTCTTCCCCCTCCTCCGCGGATGCGCCTTCGCTGGCATGTGCTGTCGGCACCGGCTTCCCCGACAACTTTGCGATGCGTCGCTGATGAACGCGCAGCTCCGCCGTGCCGTTGGTCGTCTCCATCTCCGCCAGCTGCTGCAGCACACCGCACTGCACAACCCCCTCCAGGCCAGACCGCAGCTCTGCCGCGCCGGCGCCAATCGTGTTTGCCGCAAGCGCACGCAGACACGAAACCATGGCGTACACGAAGAGACTGCGGTCATAGCCGCGCATGAGGCCCAGCATTGCCTCCTCGCTACCTTCAATCGACACGCTCCGCGCCAGCAACGACACGTACTGCTCCAGAAACGGGCGTGTCGCCTGCAGCCCATGCAGCACCGCCACGGCAGCAGGCGCATCAGCGATAAGGCAGGAGAAGATGTTGTTGGCGAGCAACACGCGAAACGTCGCGCTCTGCTGTGGCCGTGTGCCGGCGGTCTTCAAGGACAGCTGCGTCACGTACTGCACCAAGGCATGCGCCGCCTCCGCGAATGCGACGGTCGATGCCGCCGCGGCCGAGGCTGCCCAGCTGCACTGCACAAGCACGTCCAACACTTTCGGCACTGCGGCCACTTCGCGCTCCCGCAGCGACGTGCTCGCCAGCACCGCCTCGCACATGGCTAAGACCAGCTGCGCCGGCGTTTTGGCCGCCTCCTCCGCCGGCACGGCTGCCGGCAGCGGCTCGCGCGTCAACTCCGCCAGTGTGCCGTACAGAAAGGAGACCGGCTCGACAGAGACGAAGTTGTCGATCGGGGGAAGTAGCTGCTGGATATAGTCGACAGCGCCGCCTCGGATGATCAACTGGTAGAGGCACCACAGTACCTTCCACATGGGCGACGCGATGGCTGGACTGCGCGCGATGAGGGTGGTGAGGAGCGACAGGGCAGGGTCCATGAAACCGTAGGAGCTGCCGCCTTGGTGGCCGAGGATCACAAATAACATCGGGGCAACGCGCAGCTGGATTTGCACGAAGATGTCCTGCTGGAACGCCTCCGTTGACGGGCACGGGGCCGCCGCAGACGACGACGAGGACGATGCACCCGAGACCTTTGCCAATAAATCAGCGGCAGCGTGGCGTGCCGCCACGGTAGCCGTGCTCTCCGGAAGTGCTTTAACAAGCGTGGTGAGAGTCTCCAGCAGTTCATCGGCAGCCATCAGCACATCGGCAAAGCCGTCGTTGTCGAGGAACAGCTCGTCTTTTTCACCTCCACCCGTCGTCTGCGCCGTTGACGGCGTCATCGACTCCAGCGCGTTGTACTTGGCCGTTACACGCTCCAGCACAACGGCAAAGTGGGTCACCAGCATCTCGGTCAGCTCCAGTGCCCATTGCGACAGCGTGTTCTTGTAGAACGAGATGGTCTTGCGGAGCGTGCGCACCACCGCCTCGTTGTCCATCATCCGCATCACGTTGAAGTAGTGCTGGATGAGCTCGGCAATGCAGGGGTTGATGACGTCGCGCGCAAAGGGATGGCAGACGAGGCGCGAAAAGCACACGCAGGCCTGCACACGCACCGGCGCCTCGCTGTCGTTAAGCAGACACAGCACTGGCTGAAGGGCCTGCTGGTACGCCAGCGGACTGCTCCACTCGAGCGACGGTGCAAACGTGCTGAGAACCAGCACCGCGCGTGCGCGCAGGAATCCCAGCGAATACTGCGTCACAGGCACCGTGAAGGTCGACAGGACGTACTCGAGCTTGTCGTCACCAAAGCGCGTGGCGAGCAGGATCTTCTTGAAGTGGTAGAGGCAGTAGAGTGCGGCATCGACGCGGCGCGCCGCCTCCATGGCGGGGGTGCAGAGGTGGGCGTCATCGCTCGTCGCCTGCGCAGCCGCACCCACGTAGGTCTGGAGCTGGTTCAGCAAGAAGTTCATGAGAGAGAGGAAGAGGCTCTTGTCGTGGAACTTCTTCGTGCCGGCGGCAAGGGACATGAGAAGGCTCGTCGACACCACCTTGGCGCTGTAGATGTCACCGGCGGGGTTCGCTTGCTTGCGCACGTACTCCTCCGGGTTGTCGGACCACAGCTCCTCGTCCTCGTCCGTGAAGGCGAGGCGTGGGAAGAGAAGCACCGTCATGAACTCCTCGGCACTGGGGTGCAGTACGCTCGCGTACACAGCCTTGTGTTGGACTGCGAGCGTCAGCACCTCGAGTGCGAAGATGTACGCTTTTGAAGTTAGGGCGAGCGGTGGGCCGGCGTGCCACCGCACAAGCGCCAGGGCAGCCTCGACGGTGGGCTGCAGGTACTGTGCAGTGAAGTGCTTCGCCACGGTGCGGCAGCGTCGCTCGCAGCTCTTCGGCGACGCAAACTCCTGAGTGAGCTTGTAGGCGATGTTCATGACCCACTTGAGTAGTGTAAACACGGCGGACTGCTGGAAGTTGGAGAAGTGATCACCGCGAAGCTGCGTGACCGTCATGCCTGTCTCGGTCGGGTGGTGCAGCGCGTGCACCAGCCTTGCTCGGCAGAGCGGCAACACCACCTGCTGGAAAGCTTGAATCGGCGTCACCACGCAGGAGGCGTAGAGGTAGTCGAGGGCCGACACCTCGCACAAGCATGCGGGCCAGCGGCTTTCAAAGAGAGAAAAGACGCACTTTACGGAGAGTCGCATGCAGTGCGACAACTCCTCCAGCTCTGCCGAGAAGTAAAACGGCGCCGTCAAGGAAGGACTAGAGGTCGCAGTCGCGGCACCGTGGCCCGCCAGCGCCGTCAGCGCGTGCTGCCACCGCCCCGACAGCAGCTCCATCAGAGACAGGAGCAACGGAGCAAGGTGGCCAGCAAAGCCGTCCGCCTCGTCGGCATCCACCTTCAACGGGTCCACGTAGATCTTACAGCACCCCCGCAGTACACCCAGGGAGCCCTTCAGCTGCAGCAGCATCATGTGGATGACGTCTCCGTCGATTTCCTGGCAGCCTCTCGTGTTGCAGTCAAAGAGCCCACGCAGCGCCGTCATGCTCTGACTCACGAGCCCCGTCAGCTGCGGCAGCAGATCGGGCCACCGCTCGGGGTAGTCGGCGTTCACCACCTCAATCGTCGCCGCCAGTAGCTGGCGCCGCACCGCCTCCGACACGTGGGGCTGGCACTGCAGCGACACGACGTGGTCGCGCACACGCTGCCTCACCTCATCGGAGCAGCGCGGGTTTCGATTCCAGTCACTGCGGCCAATTTCATTGCGAAACCGAATGGCGCTCGCCAGAAGCGCGCTCGCCGTCGCCGGCAGCCCTCTTCCAAACGTATGCGCGCACACCGTGGGGGAGTGGCAGGCGAGCTCCAAGAGGTGAAGAATGAAGTGTGGGTCCTTATCGGCCAACTGAGCAAGCGCGTCCTCGGCGGATTGCCGCGCGGCCTTGTCAGGGGACAGAGTGGCGATGAAGATGTGAAAAAGTTGGTCAGGGATGCTGCTGCTGCTGCCACCGCCGCTGCCAACGCTCGCCTTTGTGTCGCACATGGCGTCCTGCCAGCCAGCTTGTGTGCACGTGGGTGTGAGCTGCTTGTTTGGGTGGCGTAATGTTCCCGGCGTGTGCAAGGAGAGTTGAGGGAGGAGAAAAGGAGGCGAGGGGGGGGACTGAATGGTTAGCGCATATGTGTGTGCGTGTGTGTGTGTCTGTGCGCCTCGTGGAGCGGGAAGTGGGAGGCCAGAGAAAGCGGCGGCGTTCAGGAAAAAAGGTGCTGGGGAGGGGGCGACGAAGTCACATGTGCGCTCCTGCCACTCCACCCGCCTTTCCCCCACCCAACGACGAAACCGTACGCATTCTCTCTCTCTCCACAAGCAGCTATGTGTGTGCACGCGGCGCACAGGTCTTCCTAACCGCACCAGCAGACACATGCACGCGGACCATGAGGCGTGCGCCACACAACAGCAAGGGAAAGCGAGAGAGCAAAGTGCACAAAGCAAACACGCACACGCACACGCACACGCACACACCCGCATCTGATTTGGTGCCTACGAATGTGGGCCGTCCATCCCGTAGCCGCTTCCACCGCCGATGCTGGTCGGATCGACAAAGGATCCAAGATAGTCCTGCCGCCCCATGCTGCCCACCGTCTGCAGCATGTCTGTGTTGTTGCTGCTTCCGTTCGCGTTCGCTGCAGCGGCGGGGGCACCGGTGACGCCACCGTTGGCGCCGTAGCTCACGCCGTTGTTCACCTGCTTTGACATGTCATTCAGACGGATGACGTGCTTCGAGATCTCGCGGAGGTAGTCGCCGAGGGAGAAGAACTGTGACTCGAGCTCTTCGAAGTGGGCAGCCACATCTTCAAAAGCCTTGTCAGCAAAGCCGTCCTCATTGCCCCACTCACTCCGGTGAATGTGCGGCGCCGCACCAGATGAAGCGCCACCGTCGCCAACGCCGGGGAAAGGACTGCCAGCGGACACGTTCTCCCAACCTTGGCGAGACTGCCGCCGGCTGGCGCCTGGCGAGTGTATGTTGCTGTTGGACGGTGGCGCGCCACTAAGGCCTCCCGCCACGGTGGACGCGAACGACGACTGACTGCGCTGGTTCATCGACCCGCGGTACATCGAGCTCTCCAAGCCGCTGCTGTTTGCGCGGAAGCTGCCGTCGCCCAGGTTGCTGCTGGGCGACGTCGTTGCAGGGCCGGAGCGCTGCGACTGCGGCGGCGGCTGCGCGCTGGCGTACATGTTCGTCACTAGTTTGTGCTCGTTCGTGTGGCTCGACTTGAGCAGCGCGCAGGTACGGTAGAATACTTGGGTTTCGATTTCGGCGATGCGCTTCAGCTCATGCACGAAGGCGTCCTGCGTGGAGGCGGAGCCGAAGGCATTCATGCGACCAGTGGTGAAGGTCTCCTCGATGTCGCGCAGCTCCGTCTCCACATTGTCAAAGTCCGACTGCATGGCTGATGCACGAAAAAAAACCGGTCCAGCGTGTGTATGTGTGTATGTGCGAGTGTATGTGTGGAAGGGAGAGAAGAGAAGAGGCGACAGGTGATGTTGTTTTCTTTGTTGGTGTGTGTGTGTGTGTGTAGGTGGATCACGAGCAGTGGAGGTGGGGAACAGGCGCTGTGAAAGCCGTTACGTTGACTTGGGGGGGGGGGGGCACAGCGACACGCGTGTGTACATGTATTCGCGCACTATGCAGCAGAGGAGACGAGACGGCAGAAAGTACAACGAAGGTGAAGAGCAGAAAGGGCAGAGGGATGCGGCATAGACACGCGCACTTACAGAGAGAGATGGAGTCGTCAAGAGCGACGCGAGAGCGTGGATGCGTAAGTGGATGTGGATGCGCGGGCAGGCAATAGGCGGCAACCAAGGCGTCGCCCCACCCCCAACCGAGTCCTCAACTGCTGCCAGCACCGCCAAAACACCACCGGACTGCTCCTTCCCACCTTCAGGCTTGATATGCAAGACGCTTCTACTTGATATGGCACATCGTTGCGTCTTTCGCTTGTTGCGTCTCTCTGGATCGGAAGACGCCACCGCATCGGAGGGGGAGAGAGGAGGAGGGGTGCAGGTCTCACTGTTCTCCTCCGCGTGCATGCGTGTAGTTGTCGTCCCTCGGTGCTTCGTGTTCCAGGTGGGGTGTGGGGGAGTGTTCTTGGCACCTCTCCACCGACTCCACTCGAACGGCGGGGGGCACCTGGTGTTCCTTTCCATGCAAGGCGGCAAGCAACAGCACTTGCATGCGTGCGGATGGGCGAGTCGATGAGAGCGTCAGTGGGTGTCAACGACGTGCACTCCAAGGAAAGGACGAGTGCTTTAGAAGGCGAAGTCGACCGGCAGTGACCGCACCCACTACCGCGTGGGAGGAGCAAGCGAAAGGAAAGGAAAACAGCGGGAGACAGACGCCAGAGGCGGAAAGCCATCAACGCCTCTATATGGCTCGCTCTCATTTTTCGCCTCCCCCACCTCACCCCGCCCCTCCAGTCGCTAAGGGGCGATGCAGCGCCGCATCACGCACTTTTCCTTGTTCGCCTTTTCAAGGCGTAGCAGCGGAGAAGGGAAGAGAGTGTGTTTGGAAGGCAGGGGGAGTGACGACGGCAGCAGTTATCGCTGTAGCAGCGCGCCTGAACAGGTCGTGCCCGAGCTCACCGGCGTCCATGACCCCAACTCTGCAGCAGAGCACAGCGCACACGCATTCAAACCCTCCGCCTCGCCTCACGCCCACAGACGTGAGACAGAACCCGTTCACGCATGAATGGCGACTATCGAGGGAGTGGAGAAGGCAAGAAGTAACAGTGTACAAGACGTGTTAGCGTGTGCGTTGTAAGTGCACACGCCTGGGCAGAGACGTGTGCAGCGAGGTCTCTCTGCAATCACCACCAGAGAGAGCTCGCCGCGGAGAACGGCCATGGCGGTGCACCTGAAGCCGTCCCCGCCACCTCCATCGGCAGTCCCCCTCTCTCCCCTCTAATAATAGTTTTCGATGTGCAGAGACGGTACTATCTGCCGCAGCATCAGCCGCGCCGCCGAAGTCTCCTCCACAATGCCCTCAATCGTCTTTCGCAGCACCGTCACGCGGTCTTGGGCCTCGGTCAACTTGCGTGCTTCACGCGCGGCCGCGTCATCCTGCGCGTGCAGTTGCGCTTCAGCAAGCGCACGTTCCTGCAAGAGAGCCTGAATGCGGGCGTTGATGTCGTCAACCTCGCTCTGTAGTACGGATCGCACAAGTTGGCGCTCCTCCACGGCGGCGGACAGGTCTTTGCGCTCCTCCTCCGCAGCCGTCAGCTCTTCTCGATACACTTTCACGCGGCGGCCGGTGCTGATGAGACGACGGGCCTGCTGCTCTGCTGCATCAATGATAGCGTTCGTGTCCGCTCCGCTGCTGCTGCTGCTGCTGGTGCTGGTGCAACTCTGGGCAATGATGCGACGCACGTCTGGCGGCAGCGGGCCCTCCACTGTGCCTGCTTGCCCTGACGAGGCTGTTACGGAAGAGGATAGTGCTTCAGGCACCCCCTCCCCAGAGCTGCTGTGGGCCCCCGTCCCATGCACGCCTGCGCTGGCGCTGGGCGGCAACTGCGCATACTGAAGCGCGCTAGTAGGTGGCGACGGCGACGGAGTCGGCCATGCCCCCGTGCCCGAACCCTGTCGTTGCTGCTGCTGAAGCTCTTGCTGAAAGAGAGCGTTGTAGTTCACAGCCGCCACCTTTCTCTCCCTGCCCAGATTGGCAGGGGTAACGGCACCGCGGGCCCCCGCAGCGGTGAGGCCAACCGACGCAGGTGGAGACGAGGTTAACAGCGGCATTCGGCTCTGCGCCGGTCGCTGCAGCTGCAAGACTTGCGCGGTGGTGCTCGAGGACGTCGGAGTCGAACACGCCCCAAGCCTGTCACGGCTGACCCGACGCTGGAGCCGCCCTTCGCCGGATGCCGCTGCCGACGCACAAGAAGAGAGCGGTGTTGAGAGAGATAAAGTCGAGGAGAGCGGTCCACTACTGCTACCGGCTGTGACGCCCGATGTGAGCCTGGTGCGGCTCTTCCGCGAGAGACTCGCCTGCACACCGGCTGCCCCGGTGCTACTGGTGGCGCTGCCGTTCCAGAGCAGTGGATGGAATGGATTCCCCTGCAGTGGTCGAGTCTGGATCGGTGTGGCGAGCACCGGATCAGGCGACGCGGCGGCGAAGTGCGAGCTGGGTGTGACCTGTGGGTAGTTGCTGCCGAGGCGTTGGTAGCCGTCCGTGGCCCTGCCCATGTGTGTCATCCACGCGCCGTACGGTGGGCCGGGGAGCACAATGCAGCAGCAGCGGTCGCCCTTGAAGCAAGCACTGGGGGGATGCAACGACGCCAGAGCGTCGCGGCGATGGAATTTGCGCAGTGGAAGTGTTGGGTAGTATGTCGAGAGGCTCGGCTGGAATAGCCGCTGAGACACTGGAGAGGGAGCACAGAAAAAGAGAAAGAAGGCTGGTCAAGGTGGGTGGGTATCAGTGCATATATACATGTATGTATATATGTGTGTGCGTGCGTATGGCTCTCCCGCTTACCTGCCTCCCCCCCCTCCACTCGCCACCCCCCCCTACTTGTCTGCTTTAGAGCCCTCCGCGAGGTGTTCTGTCGTGTGCCGCACCTGCCGCTGCTCCCCTTCGCGGTTCATCAGCGCTCACTCTTTGTGTACCTCTAACGCCGCACCCAACGCACGTCTCGTCTTCCTTCTCTCTCTTCGAGCAGTGAAGGAACAGCGAGAGAGAGGGAGGGGGGGGGGGGCAGAGGGGGGCAGAGGGGCAGTCCAGACAATGTGGCTGCCGTGCCTCGCTCTCTTCCTCTTTCTCGTGATGCACCTCAGATCTATGGGCCGGTGATGTCTCCCACCGTGTGCCGGGGTCGCCGAAAACTTGTGAAGGGGAGGGGAGGGAGGGGAGGGGGGGGGGGTTGCACACGCCCCATGTGATGCCCGTTTCCTGTCCGTGATTGGCACTCATGTGTGCTCGGGTGGCAGAGCGAGAGAGGGGGTGAGTGCAAGCAACCACGAGGAGAGAATGGAGCCTAGGTGGCACACATGTACGCACGCAGGCATACGACTGGTAAGCACGCCCTTGGAGAGTCAGTGCTTCGACGGCGAACCCTCCCGCCCTCTACTCCTCCTTACCTTTTGGCCTTGCCTTGCTGCCGACGCCGGCAAGCGGGTGCGCACCCGTCCCTGCGGGGCACACCGTCACTGGGCTCACTGTATCCATCCTCGCACAGCGTTCTCGGGGCATGACAGTGGGCGACGCGGTCAGTGGACGATGGCGTCTCCCTCTTTCTTCTTTGGGCGGTCCACCGCAGGCGAGATCCTCCTGCAGCCCATCACCGCTGCTTCTCGTAGTGATAGTCTGTGAGGAGCGGCCCCACTAACCTCATAGTCCCTTCTCTCTCTCTCTCGCTGCGTTCACTACCCGCGTCTCCAGAGGAAGTCCCCCCCCCCTTCCGCCTCTCCACCCGGTAAAGCAGGAAGCTGGGAGGACATGCGGCTCCACACTCTCGTCAGGACGCACAAGCACAGGCCGTATACGCGTATGTATGCTCTCGCATGGAAAAGACGCCCTCTGCTCCTGTCGGCATGCGGCCTCCCGTGTGTGAAAAGCCACACCGCACCGCACACGCACCGCCTCCAGCAGGTGTTGGATCCACGGAGACCAATGTGCGGACTCGCTTGATGGCCTCGATGCAGCTCCCTCCCTCCCTCGCACACACACACGCACACTCTGGCGAAGGAAGGGAAACATACTTATCTACACGTGCGTTTATGTGTGTGTGTATGCTCATACACGCACACAACCAAGCAGTAGCGTATAAAGCGGAGAGCCAATCCGCTAGGCAGATGTAAACTGAAAGGAAGCCGGGAAGGTCACAGTCGGGAAGAGAGACAGACACACAGGCACGTGGAGGCACACATAGACGGCAGCGCACGCGCCCACAGGTATCCGTCCCCAGCGCGCGGATAGGTGCACCGCCAACGCCTCGTTCACTTTTCTGCGTTGTGTATGTGTGTCTGTGTCAGCCGCAGCTGTGGCTCGGCGAATGCCAAGTGGCAAGTGAGCCGCAGACACCCGCGGTAACACAAGGAGACACACACACACACAGTACGTGCGTGCGTGCCCTCGCGTATAGCATCCTCGAGTGTGTGTGTGCGTTACATATGCGGTGTTCTCATACCACCGCCCACCTATACCTTCTCCCCCACACCACACCACCACCACCACCACCACCCTCGAAAAACAAAGAAAAAAATGCGGGAAGGGAAGAGAGAAGAGGGCGAGCGGTAGAGACTGCATGCGTGTTCGAGTGTTACGCTCCCAAGCTCACCCGCCCCTCGCACACCTGCTGACGTATGGTATATATAATGTATATATATATGTATACATATATATATACATATATATGTATTCTATATATGTACATATATACCAAGCTCCATTAGAAGCAATACAGCGACAAGGAGAGGACACCAGCTAACTCATCAGCGGCGCTTCCCTTTCTCGGCGGCAGTGCCGTGCTTTGTTGTGCGCATGTGCGGACCACCTCCTCACATCGAGGCATCCACCAAGCACTTGACCATCACAACATGCGGCATATGCAAGTCCATGCACGCACGCCCGTCCTTCGGCGTGTAGCCGACCTTGGTGTAAAAATCCTTGGAGCTCAGCTGCGCGTATGTAAGGGCCCAGTGGACGTGGAAAGCGTCCCGGGCGATCTTCTCGGCTGCTCTCATCAAAGTCTGACCGACGTCGAAGCAACGAGCGCTCTTGACAACGCATACGCGCTCGATCTTGGCAACCACCTCCGCAAGCTCTCCTGCTTCCGACGCCTTCGAGACCCGACGCAGCCGCAGCGTGCCAACGGGGATGAGTGTCGCAGGGCGGTCGCTCGGCTTGTGCATTGACACCAGGGCAGATGGCTTGCTGCTGCTTCCAGTGCGCGGTTCGTCGCCCGGCGCGACGATGTTTTGCTCGCGGCGCTGGAACCGCAGCCCTGACCCCTCCATCCCGATACTCTTCAACAGCCGCGCCTGCACCATCAGCTCCCTCATCTCCTCCATAAAGAGCTTGTAGTTTAAGTAAGCCACAACGTGCAGCGAGACCGGCTCGAAGTCGTCGCACTCTTCTGGCGCGGCAAAGGCCGGCTCCTCGCAGAACACCTTCACCCGTGTGCGCACCGAGTCGGCGAAGACAGGCTTCACCTCGCCCACCACGGAGCGGAGCACCGTGTACTTGGTGAAGAGTTCCTTCGCGTCCGGCTTATTCGCGAGCAGCTTCTGCACCTCATCCAGCTTTGCCCACAGCGCCTCAGCAGCGGCGTCCCGCATCGCGGGGCACGAGCCATCCACGCTGGCATTGGCAGTGGAGGCCATGTTCGTGGCGACTTGCCCAATATCACAAACACATACAGATATATATATATCGAGACATATATGTATATGTGTGTGTGTGTGCGAACGTGTGCAGGTGAGCACTAAAACCCTGGTGGTCAGAAGGGGGATGGAGGGTGCATGATAGGGGGCACGAGGTCGTGATGGCCGACACGATAAACACGGAAGACAGGCGGAAGGAACAGCGGGGGAGGGCAAGGGACACCGATACGGAGAGCCGAAGAGGGAAGGCGATGAAGTACTGCCAAAGACCGGGTCCGCAGCAACAGTAGCCTCCGCCGATCATGGACGGCACGCAGACACGCCTTGGTAGACCAGTCTGTGTATACACGAGGGAGGAGGAGGGAAGGGGGCGGCAGATGCCACACGCACAAGAGCACATGTCACCATCGCAATGCTGCTCCCGCTTTCGCCAGTTGTCGTTGAATAAAGCGAGAGGTTCGTGTCGAGCGGCATACAAGAAGAGTCTCTGGCACACATACACACCCAACCTCACTCCGCACCGTCTCCCTCCCCTCCCCCCCCTTTCACGACCTGCCCCGCTCGCACTTAGAACGACAGCAAAGAATACAACACCGTGGAGCGTGCACCATCATGCGCGGATGTGCGGACATGGAAGACGCTGCAGCTGTGCGTGCTCAGCTGATGGTATGTGGAGGTGGAGGAGGCCAGGTGATGAGGGAGAGGTGCGACGCTGCATTACGTACTCACAAAGCGCAGGCGACTCCACGGAAGCCGCAGGACGTGCAGCCACACACGCACACACATCTGAACATCTGCCGGAAGGACGCCAGGGAGACAAGAGCACAGAAGGCAGCGGATTGCGCGTGCCAGTGCGTCACTCGTAGGCACGTGCAACAAAAAAAAACAGAAGAGGAAGTGCCACGCGCGAGCGACGGCACCGCCGCTTTCCTCCTCGTACCCCACACCTCATGTGTGTGCATGCGTCTGCCCCCTCGCTCCGTCTCTGTGCAGAGCTGCTGCCGCTGTCTTTGGCTCGTCGCCTAGACAGACATGCGGGCCAGCTCCTTTTTGATCAAGGTGATGCGTCGCTGCAGCTGCGCCATGCCAACCACGTCCAGCTGCACTTGCGCGTACTTCTTCTCCGCCTTGCGACGGGCGAGATGCTGAAAGACGTCCTTCCAGGTAGACCCATCCCCACTGCAGCGGTAGTAGTGGTACACCACACTGCAGAAGACGCCCGTGTAGGCGAGGAAGTACGTGGTTGGCTCCACCAAGTTCCAGTCAAACACAAAAAAGATCCAGTTGAAGTACACGACGAGCTGCGCAGCGAAAAACGCGAAGGTGCCGTACTTGAGCAGCGGCAGGTACACGCCATAGACGAACTTGTCTATCCTCGCCTTGCGTGCCGTGAAGGGGGCGAGGGTGCGCTCGGCCTCGGCGAGGAGGACTTGCAGTTCGCGAACCGTGTGATCCGCAATGAGCGTGATGGGGGCCTCGCGAGCACTTCCCCGAGAAGACGATGTCGCCAACACCGGAGAAGATGGTGAGGGCGCCGGTGGTGCGGCTACTGTCGCGGCCGCCTCCAGCGTCACCTCAGACAGGCGAAGCGCCTCCGCAATGAGCTGCTCGAACGCAGCAACGTTCGTCACGGCGTACGATGGCGTTGCCGTGAAGTGGGCAGTCTTAGTAGACCCATCACCTGCATCCGCGCCACAGCTGCGGCTCTCGTCGTGCCCCACCTCGTCGGCGGCTGAAAGCGACGCGTACGATGTGTGAAGAACAACGGCCGAGGGCGTCACGGAAAATGACGAGGCTGCGCCGGATGTGGGGATGGGCTTGAGGACGTGGGTGAGAGGAGCACCCGGAGAGGTCAGTTTTGCCTTCGCTGAAGCATCAGCAGCCGTGGTGCTGTGGCACCGCGGGGCGGAAGGCATCCTCGGCAGTCGGAATAGGAGGTGACGCCGTGCGCAGCGCGTGGCTGCGCGGCCGCACATGAGGCACATCATTGTGCTGAAGCAACAAACAGAAGGGAGGCAGTCGCACACAAACCGCGGTTCGTGGCGTGCACGATATATTTGACTGAGACTGTCTGTGCGTACACACGTGTGTGTGTGTGTGTGTGTGTGTGTGGAGATGAAAGCGACTTGGCGGTGGGGACAAGGTGCGAGCGAAGAGGAGATAGAGTCGCATCGTGTCGGTGAACATCACAGCCCTCGGCAGTCAGGAAAAGACATGCGCCCGTCGACGTGGTCGGCGCAGCCTCCCCCTGATGCTGTTCGCCTGCGTCGGTGTGTCTGTCTGGAAGAAGGACACTGGATGCCTGTTGCACCTCTTTCCAGTCGGCCCATGGCCTCGCATTCGCACGAGGAAGAAACACCTACAAAAGAACAGAGAGACAGACTCGATCACGGGCAGTGAGAGGCGCAGCGACGGAGGATACTTGGTCCCCTCCCCCACTCCTCCGACGCACAGCCACACACCCCTGACACAAACTGCTCGGCTGGCGCTGCTCCTGTTGGTGCTCACAGTTCGACGCTCTCCTGTTGCGATCATTTTTTTTGCTCTCTTGGCCTTCTCGGATGATCATGGTCTCGTCCTAGACACGCGCACATCGCGTACAGAAGACCAGTCACAGGTGGGGCAAAGGCCACCGCCGCGGTCGCCTCAGTTGCCGCCGTTCTGGCGAGCGTGTCAGGACCAAAAAAACAAAAGGGCATCGCTGCACACACACACACGTCACAGGTGAGCGAGCACTTCATCCAGCCGCGTCGCGGACGCCAGACCGGCAATCGCCACACCAAGGCCAAGTCCCATCTGCGCGCGAAACAGAGCGCCGCCGCTGTTCCACGTGAGCAGCATGCCAAAAACGCCGTAGGCGCCGCAGCGACCTGCCGAGCGCATCCAGCGGTCTTCTTCCGGCGAGGTGCGCAGCGTCCCTATCCGACTCACGACAGCGTCCACCTGCGGCTTTGTGAAATACGCTCTCGAAAACGACAAAACCCCGGAAGGAGAGGGGCACGGCGTATTGGCACCGCCAGAAGGTTGGCTGAGCCTCTCGTCCGCTGAAGTGGGGACTGCCGCACCCGTCGCGACAGGTGCCTCGTAGCCGCGGTACCGAGCAGGATCATGCACGACGGAGTGCAGCTGCGTCCAGAGATACCCCTGCGGCACTAGCAGAGTCTCCCACGCAATGCTGTCCTCTCCGAGTCCCATGCGCGCGAGCTCTGCCTGCACCGGGTCTTCGCACAGCCGCAGCCACGCCAGTGCCTTGGAGGCAAACGACTGTTCCGCTTTCAACCGTTCCTTTGCCGCGCGGTGGCGTTGACTGTACTGCTCTGCAGCCATCACAGCAGCCGCCTTTTCCCGCGCCGCGGTGGCCTCCAGAGCCGCCGGTGTCAGACCTTGCACGCACTCGGCAGCGCCGTAAAGAACGCCGCCGATGATTCCGAGTGGCGTGCTGTAGCCGGCGCTTGGGTAGAAGTAATGGTGTAACTTGGTTAGCGAGCGGTCGGCGAAGGAGAGGCGGGGGCGGTGGTAAAGGTAAAAGTACACCGCGGATGCCGCGTAGCCAAGTGGTACCGTGTAACGCATACCAGCGACCGCGTTGTACTCGCACAGGGCGAGGCCAGGGTATTCAGTGGCGCGGATGCATGCCGCATATCCAGGGTAGTCACGGAGGTCAATGACTAACGAGATGAAGTTCAACAAGTCCATGGTGACGATGGCGGGTGACGCGATATAGCCCGTCTATCGACAGTACACGCACATACGCATGCACATACCAGCGATCGCGGGCCAGGCGGGCACTGGCCACTACGGAGCTGCGGCTGCGTATGGATATTGAGGGGGGAGGGGGCAGCGCGAAGCGCAGCCAATCGCGAGAGTGTGTAATGAAAAGCGCAGAGCGAGTTGTAAAGCGTGGGAAGAGAAGGCAGGCGGGGTAGAGACGAGCGTGGGGAGAAGCTGAAGAAAGTACGCCTGATAATGAGCACGCCCAAATCAAGGCGCAGGCAGCGGGCTGGTGTGCAGGGTTGCTTGAGCGAACGCACAAGACGCGCAGGAACACGCGTACGTGTGCGTGTGTGTGTATTGCTTCGCTAGCATCAGGCATGCTTGTATGCGCACGGAAGAACGCACACTTGGCAGCGGAGGGAGGGGGAGGGGAAGTGGGGCGTTTCGCCGGGTCTCGTGCCTTGGTGCCGCGTTCAGAGATGCGCTGTTCCTTTGATGTGGTAGGCGGTGGACGCTTGGAGGGGGTGGACAGGCAGGGACGGCGCGTCCCTCTACAGGGAAGTAGGGACCCACTCTGTGTGTGTGTAGGTGTAGGTGTAGGTGTGTGTGTGGGGGGGGGGGGNGGGGGGGGGGGAGGGGGGAGGTCGACCTTGAGTGTCTGTGGACGAAACAAGAGAAGCTCCTGCCGGAAACACACACACACGCACACTCGCGAGCATACGATACACACCCTCATACAGTTACACGCCTACGTACCGGAACTTAAAACGCGCACACGAAGAGAGACGGCACAAATCATTACCTTGTACAGGAGAAGCAAGACACGCACACGCAGAGCGAGAGATGACGACGACAACGACGATGATATCCAACCGCGCACACGCACACACAGGCATAGATCAAGGAGAGAGGGAAAGAAGCAACTGAGCCGCACACACTCGTGACGGCGCATACACACGCACATCCGCGGCGTGAAAGCCCTCCTCAGCACCCTCGTCGCTGATGATTCTTTGCCCTCCAGCCACCTCCTCCCCCGCTTTTGTCCCCGTCTTTTTCAACTCTGCAGGAAGGCCCTCTCCTGTTCTGTCGGCACACGGGCATCCGGGTCGGCGGCAGCTGTCGAGGCAAAGGACGCGATCACCTGCGCCACAGCCTCGTCCCGGCTCTCCTCCAGCGCCATCAAGGCACGTGCGCGGATGGCGTGGGTGTACGCGAGGAGGAGTCGCACACGGTGCAGCAGCTGCTCTGTCTGCGCCACAGTGTCGCACAGCAAGCGAGAGCAGTCTACAGTGCTGCACGGCGTCACCGCCGCTGTAGAGGCGGCTATGTCGTTGTCGCCCTCAGAGGTGAAGAGAGTTGGCAGCCCAGCGGATGAAAGCGATGAGGAGGCCGCATTGGCCGACCCTGACAACACGTTCGCCCCGCCTGTAGACGCAACGGCGCGGTCGGTGGACGTGGTGGCAAAGCCAGAGAAACGCCATTGCATGTACAGCAGCAGCAGCTTGCCTTTGGAGCTGAGGGACGCCGCGATGTGGGCGAGGGAGTCTGAGGCGATGAAGGCGGACTCGCGCACATATGACGTGGTCTTGTTGGGCGCATTCACACCGATCCCGCCACCGCGCGCCGCGCCCGAACGGTTGTTTACCGCGCCGCCAGCCCTGTTCGATGGCGGCGTAGCGGTGGCGGTGGCGGAGAGGGTGGACGGTCCCCAGCGCCAGGCGTGGTAGAGTCGTGCTGCGTGGTGCACGGCTGTTAGGTCGGCTTGGAGGTTCATCAGAAACATCGCCCAGTGAGTCATGGCCACACCAACCGCTGACGGTGCCCGCGTAGCGGCCGCGTCACCGCTTCTGGGGGTGGCGCCTGCCTTGTGCTTCCCTGCCGCGCGCGCCGTCTTGGCATCCACCTTGGAGGTATCACTGCCGCGGCCGTGGCCGCCACTAACGAGCAGATGAGCCTCTGCGTCTGACAAAAACGCGAAGAGCAGCCGCAGCGCCGTCAACGACCAGCGCAGCGCGCCTGGCAGACGGTGCAGTCGGAAGTCGCTGTTAGCAAAAGCCGCGGCGCCGCTCGTGCCTTCCTCGCCCTGGCTCCGGCACTCTTGCTGCCGCAACCCTTCACGAACGCGCGACGTATTAGAAAGTTCGAGTGTGGCCGACTTGCTCATGTGACCGACCTTCGCGAGCACCATCGACTGCTCCTGCGTAGACTCGTAGCCAAGCACCTCCAGTGGGCCCTGCCCCCGCACCCCGTCCGAAGCGCCGTCGCCGCACCTGCCAACAGCCGGCGCGCGCGGTGACATGAGAGCGTTGTGTACGCAGCCAGCAATGAAGATGTTGTTCATTCCCTCCGCATGCGTCAACTCGTGCAGAACGGCCTGCACACACTCCGCCCAGCATACAGCTTGCAGAACGCGCGCCGTCATGAGCCGCGTGAGCAGTGCAGGCGTTGATCCGGCCGCACTCGAGTCGGTCGTGCTGTCTGCGATGGGGGCGCGTAGCAGCAGCCCACCCTTCACAATCTTGACGTTGTCAGCTGTCACGTCGGCAGCGGAGCCAGTAGGTGTTGTGTGCTGCTCCGTGGCATGATGGCTGGCGCCTGCATCACGCGGCTGTGACCGGATGCTCTGCAGACGCGCCCAAAGCGAAGCCACCTCCGCATCGCGCTCTCTCAGGTTGCGCAGCTCCACCTCCGCCATCGAGCACACGCCTGGTAGAGAGGTGAGGGGGTGGTCAAGCAACGTGTCATCGACGGCGGCGGAGTTGCTCTGCGCGCCTCGCGTGGCCGCCACCTCCTTTGCCGAGAGAGGCGTCTCTAGCGGCAGCACCATAGATGGAGAGGACGGCGACAGGGACACATCCTGGATGCGCGACGGTCGCGCGTTTGCCGGAACCGTGTCAGCGCTGCCATCCGGGTCGTCAACGCTACCGGTCCCTGCCAGACCTGCGATCGAGTGGACCATTTCAAGGGTGATCCCCAGTGCGTCGCGGCCGCCGCGGCGACCCTGCGCGAGGCGCACCACCTCGTCCATCGCCTTCACGAGAATGTCGGTAGATCGGCGCACACACTTCGGTTTGTGGTACTGCCCGTGGCTAAGCTTGGCGAACAAAGCCGCGGCACTCCTGTACTGCGGTGAAGGCTGGGAAGGCTGGTGCGCCTGGAGTGGCTGGCGGTGCTGTAGCGGAAAGCTCGGTGGTGACTTCTCCGACTCAACCGTCATGCTGCCCGTAGACTCGGCGTCCATCGCCGAGGCGAGCGCTTGCTGTCCCAGGGACGCTACATGGGCTTGGAGACGCACAAAGGCGGCGGAGAGGGCTGTGTTGCGCTCGGCTAGACGCTCCGTCTGGAGCTGCAGCGCGTTCAACTGCTGCGCATGCAGCGTCCGCTCCCGTTGCAATGCGGAGGTGAGCTGTAGCGCCCATGATGGAACCGCGGCATCCCCTGCCCCTGAGTCAGAAGCGGAAACGCCGCTCTGCCGGGGAGAGTAACCATAAGGCAAACTGTCCCCCTCCACGAGATGCGCGCCAGGGTGGTGGTGCCCGCTTCCGGCGGCCACTCGCAGCGCCGCCGCGTCGCCGCCGACCACTCCGCTGCCAAGCGCGTCACCTCGCCAGCCTTTCTTGCTGCTGCCGGGCGCAAGAGGCGACGTGACCACCGCCGATGACGACATACGCAGCTCTCGCGGCGACGACGCCGCTGGAAGACTCAGCGCCACTGCGCCGCTCTCGTTGCCACCGCCGCCGGCCTCTCTGCTGTGCAGCAGCTCGTGCTGCTTTGCCAGTGCTGCGCTGTACAGCTGCTGCAGCTGCTCGATGGACGTGGCAATCGTCTTTCCTTCGGCGGTGGCGTAGTCGCGACCGATGCGGTCTGCCACAGCGCTCGGCAGCACGGGAAGGTTCGTGATCGAGCCCTGCTCCAAGAGCCACTGCTGTCGCCCGCGCAACACCCGGCTGAAGTCAGCTAGAGTTGCCTCGGCGGAGCGCTGCTGAACAAGAGACTGCCGCACCTCATCCGTGGTTTTGACAAGGTGCTTCAGAGCGTTCTTGATGTCCTGGGCATCCGGCGCGATCGCCTCCACCAGCGAGGATCGATCCGCCTCCACCGCCAACTTGCGGTCGGTGCGGTAGTCCGGCGACGTCTTCACCACAGCCCCTCGGTGCAGCGTGGCTCTGTCTACCGTGGCAACGATGGCCGCGCTGTGCGTGACGTTGCTTACCACCGGTGGTGTCGTCGTAGCTGTTATGGCACTGCTACCACCCATCTGATCTAGGGCCTGCGTAGTAGGTTGCGCAAGAGGTGAGGGAGTGCCGACAGTCGTCGTCATCGCTGCCCCCCGAGGCACCCACTCGGTCCGCTGCGGGGGTGCGCCGCCAGGCGCGGTCGCGTGCGTCAACGCGACTGTGCCGTCGTACACGAACACGGCCATCATGCAGCCCTTCTTCGGGTCGTCCTGCGCCGCCACCGCGAAGCGGGTGCGGGGAACAATGTGAAGGCCGAGGGGGAGGGCACCGGCAAACTTGCTGTACGCCAACACGGAGGGCTCTCTTGGGTTCGTCACGTCCAGCACCATCAGCCGCCCCTCCCCGTTTGGCGACTCCTGGCCAGCAATGATAGCGTAGTTGCCTTTAAAGAGGATGGCGCTGAAGGTGTACGGGAGCGTGCGCTCCACATCGAGGGTACTCGTGTTCATGAGGGCGCTGCCGCGGGCGAGGCCCACCCACACGAAGCCGGAGTTGCGGTGGTACTCGATGACCGAAGCGTCCAGCTTCATGCGGATGCGGTTCTCCTGCCCTTTGGGAACGTTCACGTTCTCTCCGCTCGGCTCGAACACACGCACGCAGGCGTCACCGGCCACCGCGAACACCTTGTCCGTCGACTCAGCGTATGTCGCGTCGGTCAGAATGGCGGCGATGTTGCGCCGCTTCAGCACCACCCGCCGCTGCGGATCCCAGACGTGCACGCCCTTCTCTCGCCCAGCCGTCCAAACCTTGTTGCACGCCTCCCAGTACCAGATCTTGTTGACTGTCTGGTTGTGCGCGTTGTGGATGAGTTGGTACTCCAAGTTCGACATGTTCACCACCGCCACGTGGCCGCGGCTCAGGCCGCACCACAAGTAGTTGGAGAAGCTCACCCCTTGCTTGTCGTGGCCCTGCGGGCTGCCGCTGGTCATCGCATCGTCGCCGTAGCCGTCATCACCGTCGCTGTTCCAGTGATTTCCCACGTCATCCTCGCCACCAAAGCCACTGGCGAGACTGCGACCCAGAAGGACGCCGTTACTGCCAGCGCGCTGCTTCCCAGACTTGCGGACGCCAGAGCTGCTCCGACCGCCTTTCTTCCGCTTCCCCGCCTTTGCAGCCTTCGGCGTCGTGCCCGCCGCGCGAGGTGACGTCGAGGCGGACTTAAAGGTAGTTGCCTGCTCCGCAGCGATCCTCACTACCGCCATGCAGTGCACCTGATCAATGTCTTTCACAGACTTCGAGTGCGTCAGCTCGCGTCCGCTGAGGCGCAGCGCCGCGAGCGGATCGTCGCCGACGGCGGTCCACACTACCGGTTCGACCGGGTCCACGGCCATCGCCCGGATGTTGCTCGGCACCGTTGCTCGGTAGACCACTCCAGGGACGGCCTCGTTCGAGTTCATGCGCGAGTACTGCGGGGCTGCGCCGCCGCCTAGCACGTCTGCGTTGCCGCCGCCTATGCTTGTGCTGGCGCCTGCCCCGTTGCTCCGGCGCGGAGCACTCATGCCGCTGTTCGTATGCGCACTATGGCCCACAGACGAACGCTGCAGTGGTGTAGGCAAAGGCGGCGGCGGCGGACTGCTGCCTAGAACGCCGCCAGCCACGGCGCTCGCGTGCATGGGAGAGGACGAAGTGGCTGCTGCTGCTCCGCCCGACAGCAGCGCCAACGACGGGGACAAAGAGAGGCCGCCTCGCACTCGGTCACCACCTGCGGTGTTGGATGCTGCGCCTCTCCCGTTGGCGTGCGCTGCACCGCTGGAGGGTGATGCACCGGCTGTAGTGGATGCATACGGCGTCGGTGACCCCACCTGCACGACCATCGCCGTGCGAGGTTTCGATGTCGTCTTCTTTGTGAGCGATGCCGACACGGCAGCGGCGGCGGCGGCCCCTGGCGATGGCCCACCAGCGTTCGCGTTCGACGCCGCGGTAGTGCTACCATGGTCCACAAAAGTGTTGTCGTCGTCCTCCAGCATATCCTGTGAGGGGCTGATGTACATCAAGGACGGGGCAACTTCGCCCAATGATGTCCCATCGTTGCCTGCCTCTGCGAAAGCGGCGGTGTTTGGGTGGTGTTGACCGCTGCTACTCGGCAGCCCCGCTGAACCGCTCCGCTGCTCACCTGTCAACGTCTGGTTCACATTCGCCTTTGCGCGCACCTGCTCCTCTTGCGAGGGGAGGTAGGGGTAAGAGGGGCCGAGCGTCCATTCGCCTCCGCTCTTGCCGTCGATGAGGCGCAGACCTGGCACCTGCTGCGTGTCGCCAGCGTGAACCAATGAGCCCGTGGGTGGGACACTACCCGAGCTGCACTCCGCCGCCGCGGAGGTGACGTCGCTGTCCGAGTCTGGTGCCTGCCGTCTTCGTTCGAGGCTGTACATTGTATGCCTGTTTCTCGCTTGGTTTCTATGGGTGTCTGTGCGCCGCGTTCACGCGGCGTCACGCACACACACTCGCGATCCGCCTCCGTTGGCGAGTATATGCGCGTGTGCGTGTGAGGGAAGGAGGTGAAGAAACCAAGGAAGAGAACGAAGGACAGAGAGAGGCAACAACTGAAAAAGGAGGGAGGGAGGGAGGGCACGTGCGCGCAATACACGCACACTCAGAGAGAGAGAGAGAGGGAGAGAGGAAGGGGCCAGCAACAAAGCAAAACGAGGGAAGGCAACCAAGCGGAAGATAGAAAACGGAGGAGGGGGGAGAGGGAGGGGAGGGGGGAGGGGGGGAGAGAACAAAACAAAAGATATGGTTCAAAACACGGTACCGAAGGCTCTGTCGAACGCGCTCACACGCACGCATGCAAAAGCAGACACGCCACCGACACACTACACGGGCAAAACTAATAGTAACGATGGTAAAACAACAACAAAACGTACAAACACGTACAGCAGCAATCAAACAAAAAAAAGTTGTGTCGCGTTTCTGGTGTCTGTGCCGCTGGAATATCCTGGGGTGTGTGTGGGGTGTGTGGGGGGGGAGGGGAGGGAGGGAGGGAAGGAAGGAGGGAGGGGGGGGGTCTGTACGTGGTGGGTCTCTGTCCTTCCCCTTTCTCTTATTTTCCGCTTTTCGGGCTGGCTAAAATCACCACCTACATGCGCGAATACACATATATATATGTGTGTCTGTGCACGCACACTAGGCCACACGCCGCGTGCTGCGGGTATGGAGAAGGAAGTAGGGCGGCAGAGATGAGTGTGTGTGTGTGTGTGTGTTTGGGGGGAGGAGGAGAATGGGCGGTGGGGTAGAGATCGAAATCGTTTCCGATCTTGCTGCTCTGCCTCACCACCAGCTGGTGGCACGAGAACACCAGAGCAGCGAACAAAACAGCAAGCCAAGCAATGAAGACGAAGCCGGCGTGCAACACAAAAATAAGCGATGGAGCCGATGTTACGCAGAGGCAACGCGTTTGTGTGCAAACGCACGCACGAAGGGCAGAGCAAGGAGGGGGGAGGAGGGGGGAGGAGAGAGGTCGTGGCGCACACGAGAGGAGCCGCCTCACGTCACGTTACGTCACGTCACGTCACTCACACGCGTGTATGTCGCAATCGTGCAAAGTTTCCTACCTCCTACCCGTTCACGGAAATGCTGACGAGGTGTACGATGTGCAGTGGAGCCGTGGGCTTACAACGGAGAAGATCCGCAGAGACAGACAGACAGACAAACGCGGCTTTCGTATGTGGAATGAATAAGCGAGGCAGGGCGTCCATCAAGGATGGTCGGAAAGACAAGCAACGGGAGATGGTGAGGAGAGTGAGTGCGCGGAGGGCACGTCCAAGGGAGATGGAGAGAGCGCACGGACGGCAAAGAGCCATGCTCGTCATACTCACGCACGCGCACATCGGCGTGTCATGGAGAACAGGCGGGAAGGAAAAACTACGAGCGTTTCTCCCACGCGCGAGGGAGGGGGAGGATAAGGAGTGGCGTTGCGCCTCCCCCGCAGAAGCCAAGCACAGCAACAGCAGTAGAAGCAGTCAACATCCACAGAAACACGCAGCATGTCCTGTGCCACGCGCGTAGCGGTAACACATGCCCCTGTGTCGGTCTGCGCGTAGCATGTTCAAGGTTAAAGATGGGGGGAGGAAGGGATGCGGGGGACAAGGAGTGCCGTGTGCGTATCTGCCCGAGCTCACGCACATCCTCCCCCATCCCCCATCCATTCACCCATCCATGCCTCCATGTCCCTGGCCTCGCTTTTTCTGATGTTGCTGCCCCCTCCCCCCGCGCACGCACACGTTCGTTCGGTGCGGCGGCGGCTCTTTGGTTTGTTTGTATGGGTCATCGGAAAACGAAAAAAATCGAAACATTTTACAGAAACGAAGAAATGAAGTTAGCGATTTCGTATATATACAGAAAAGCGCCCTCCTCCCACGGCATCGGCGTCATCCTCTTCCTCGTCTCCTCTCTTTGCCCTGCCCTGACATCTGCCTTCCTCACCACCACCCCCTCATCATCCTCATCCTCGTCATCTCTCGCTTTCGCTCGCCACCGAGTCGTACACGCGCGCACGCATGCACATGTGTGTCCGAGTACGAGAGAGCGAAGAGAAGAGCAGGAGAGCGAGCGAGAGCGAGCAGCGCGAGAAGACAAGAGGATGAAGGAGTAGCTGAAGCGTGGGAGAAATCTGCTCCTCGTCGCACGCATACAGGCACACACGCACACACACACTGCATAGCGTGACCAGTAGCCATCAAAAAGGGTGCGCAGGCATACACGGCAAAACAACACACACGAACCACACGAGGCCCTTCGTCTGCATGCGCAGCGTGCACGCGTGTGTGCCTGCGCGTTCCTTGCAGCCACCGTCTGTGCGTCTCCTCACACTTCTTTCGTTGCTTTAGAAAAAGAGCGCTTAAACAGGAGTTGATGCCCGTCCCCTCGGAACTTGCCCTGCGCCCCTCCCCCTCCTCTTCCACATGCGTGCGTGCAT
>ATBK01001160.1:27500-39081 GCA_000443025.1 Leishmania gerbilli
GCAGAAGCGGCATACGTGCTCTAGGCGGTGGTAGTGGAGGTGGTGGCCAGCGCACGCCACAAATGGGGGAAAAGGAAGTCGCGATCGAGGATCGGCGCACACGCTGCTGGGTCGGTGCCCTGCTCTTTCCATGCGTGCGTCGGCACGCATGGAAAGACTCCACAGAGCAAAGCATCACGTGATGCAGCATATCGCTGTACATCACGTGACCCGTTTTACGTACACATACATATATATATATATATACGTATGTGTATGTGTGTATGTGTGTGCGTGTGTGTGCATGCCTCTGAGTGTGATGACCGAGCAGGCAAGCGCATTCGCCAAGGCCGCCGCATATAATCATCCTCTTCGACACGCCGTCCCCCACTTCCACAGGCCCGCCTTAACTATCCTACACGGGATGTGTGCGTGCATCTCTGCGCATAGTGTATGTATGCGCACACTCTAGTTTATGCCCATTAGCCCGGAGGGAAACTCGGCATTAGAATCAACTACACGATACCCGCGCCAAACGCCGTCGTCTGCGCACCGGCGTACGTCCCCGTGTATGCGTGCATGCGTGTGTCTGTCAAGTCGCTGGCCGGATGAGCGAGAGGGGGAGCTGAAAAGGTGGAGAACACGTATCGCCTCCTTTCTCGCGCTTCGCCCCAGCACGGCATCCGCACCTCGCAGAGACGCATAGCCACGCATACGTCAACGCAGTGCGTGGGCCACAAATCAGAGAAAGGCGGTGGGAGGGAAGCCATGGAGAAGTTGAAAGCGGCGAGCCGTGTCCGCAGAGGGCGTGTGGAAGTGACTAACGGAGGTGCGGGGGAGGGGGGGACAAAACAAGGGGGGGAAGGGAAGGGAAGGGAAGGGAAGGGGGGGCAGCAGCCCAAGTCAGCGGAAAAAAGGGAGAGAAAAGGGGCGCGAGAAGGGGGACGGCGGCAGTGTGCTTTCGCCACCCATACAGCTGTGCGCGCACGCGCCTGGACAGGCCTGGAAAATGACCCCACCCCACCCCTCCCTCGCTCCACTCCCCTTCCACAGCCCCTTGCCGTTCCAGCTCCCCCCCCCCTCCTCCTCCTCCTCCTCCGAGTCAGAGTGCGCTTACTCCTGGAAGTCGTCATCCTCTGCAAACGCCTTTTGATTGATGGCCATGTCTGCATACGGCTGCCCCACCGACGCGTACGCACGGACCCACGAGAGAGTCTCAATGTGCCCACTCCGCACCTTGCCGAAATCGGCGGCACGACGACGGCGGCGCTTGAGGAACCTAAGCGTCGGTGACGCAGCTGCGTCAGCCGCGTGCTGCGCCTCAGCACGGATGCTCTCCTCCGGCTTCACCGTATCCTCGAACGCTGGCGCCGCTCCTTGCTCCTGCTCAGCAGAGCCACTCTCGGCGCCGGTCGATGCCGCACCGACGACCTCTGCGGGCTCTTTCTCATTCGCCGAAGACGACGCAGCGGCGGCACCGGTGTTGGGAGCCTGCTGCTTCTGCTGGTGCTGGGACTGGTCCCTCGTCGTGCGGGCAAGGGACATCACAAACGCACCCACCGACGCGTCAGCGCTAGGGCCGCTGGCGACCACCCAGTAGCCATGGCCCAGCTCACCCTTGAGCTGGTCGAAGCCCCACCCCGCAAAGCCGCACAAGACGACAATGTCCTCCTCCGCCGACGCCTCCTCCGCGTCCAGCTTCGCCATGAGGACGTCGAGGTCGCCGTCCAGCCACAGGTTTGACCCGAGCGGCAGCGCGTGCGGGACCCCGGGCACTCGGTGGAGAAGGAAGATGCTGTCGTCGAAAGAGCTGCCGGACATGACCGGGCCACCAATCATCAGTGTGTGCTGCGCCAGGTGTCGGCGGAAGATCGGATGCACGCGGCCCAGCCGAACCGTTGCCTCGATGGACATCTCCAGCCCTTCCTCGTTGCGAAGCGGCTTGTTGAGCACAAGCGCTGCGGACTCGTGCGTGACGTGGCGCACCATGAGCAGCACCGTGCGTCGGAAGAAGCCGCGTGCGGTGGGGTGAGAAATAAGCAGCTGCACCTCCTTGGGCTCCTTCGCCAGCTCCGCCTGAGCAGGAAGGTTGTCGCTCAGCTCCTCGACAGACGGTACCCTGCTCTCCTCGGGCGGGCTTCTGCGCTCGGTCCTTTCACTCTCCTCCGCCACGCCGCCGCCCTCGCCCTCGCCTGTGAGATCGGCTTCCCCTTCCACGTCAGGAGCGCCGTCGAAAACGTTTTCCGCAGACATGGGTGCCGCCGCCTCAGGTGCCATTGCTGCCCTTGAGGCTGCAGCAGCGGCCGCAGCCGCGATCGTCACCGGTGGGCCGTCGTTGTCGCGCGACGCAGAGGAACACTTCCTCGTGCGGCGCGTCTGGCGGTCTAGCGAGACTCGTTGATCTGAGCTGAGGCCGTGAATGAGTGAGTTGTGCAGCGGCATCACCTCCAGTGCTCGCTGCAGCTGCGCCACATCAGTAGCCTCCGCAGAGGAGGTCGAGGACGACCCGGCGGTCATCGTTACCAGCTTCGTCTTTCCAGCGTTATCCAGGTCGCACACGTACTGCAGCTCCTTCACCGCTGCAAAGGCATTGGTGACGTTGCTCATAGAGAACGGCGTGGCCTCATACATTTGCCGGAGCGCCACGGTCAGAGTACTGTAGGGTAGCACGCATAATGGCACGGTGGTGCCACGTGCGCCTCCCAACGATGCGGTGGAAGAGCCAGACGCAGCAGCGGCCTCAGTGCCAGCGGCCTCTTCTGCTGCTGAGGTGGTGGCAGGTGCACCTTCGTCGCTGGCGGCGGCGCCATCGGCGTTTCCCTTCGCCGCCGTGAACATGGACGCGCATTGCTCTTTGTACGCCTCCACCGCCCGCGTCGTCTCCTGCGGTAGCGGCGGGATGTACTGCGGACTCCCGTTGTTCAGCCGCCGAATCAACGCATCCAGGAAGGTGCGTGACTCGGCCCACTTCATCTCGCTAATGTTGAACGGCTGCCATTCCATCATGCGATGGTCGTACACCTGTAATGGGCAGCACATGAGCTGTGTCCGCATCGCCACGCTGGCGTCGACGCGGCGGCACATCTTGTACAGCTTGCGGTACGTAGTAAGAACAACCTTCTCCATTATGTCAGTGTTTGTGTGTATGCGGCTACGCACGCAAAAGTGTGGTGGATGAAGGTGCGGGTGGCTGAGTCCCCCGAGAGTCGTCTCCCCACCCCCTTTGTACCGAAGCGCGACTGCTCTGTGCAGCTGGCGGTTCACGGTACGACACGACAAAACAACAACAACAGAGTAGAGAGAAAAGAAACAGAGAAGAGAGACAAGGAGGGAGGAGGACACCCCAGCGAGCAGCGCAAAGCACGTCCTGCAGCCAACGTCCTCAGCAAACAACCCTAGCCTCACCTAACCACCACCACCCACCAGCATGACGTGCACGGAGCCACACACACACACACACACACATGTATGCACGCACGGAGAGAGACGAAGAGAGAGAGAATAATCGACAAAGTGCGAGGGGCGCATCTGAGCACCCCTAATCTACGCTTAGGTCAGCCGGCACGGGAAGACGGGGTGTCGAAACTATAACACGCCGGCGCAGACGTTCCGCCTTGGTGATGGTGGTGGCGGAATGAGCACGTGACATGCTCAGGTGCAGCCTTGAAGCCACAACGCCACACACGCAAAAAAAAAGATGAAGAGGCAGCGAATGGATGACCAATCGGTGTGCACATGACTATCCGTTTCGATATAGGTATATATATATATATAGGTGTGTAAGTGAATAGCATGCACTCTTGCTCTGGCCCCAGGGAGGCGCAGATGGCAACGCACGCGCCTCTGTGCCTGAAGGCCCGCGCATATGACCGACAAGAAGGGCACACGCAGCTACGCGGATAGTCAGAATCGATGGGAGACAGCAAGAAGAGCCATACACACACACAAGTCCACAACTGTCTCTCTCTCCCTCCCCCCCCCAGCAGCCCCCTGCCCCGGCTGCTGCTTTTCTACTCCATCAATTCTGCGGCGGGTGATCCTTCCTTTGCAGTCGTGTCCAGCTTGCGACGTCGCTTCACGACGGCGTTCAGCGGGTTGCCGTGCCGCTCCTCCCGCATCTTCGCCGCGTTGTCGATGTAGCGTTGCTCGTTCCAGACATCCTCGAGCACGCCCCACAGACGCCACGTCGCCGCAACCCCCATGGGAACAACGGGTAGGACAAGCCGATTCTGATAGATGCCAAGGTAGAGCGCGATCGCCGTGCAAATCGAGCTGATGCCTGTCAGTCCGTATACGCCGGACTGATAGAAGGAAGCACTCCAAGACGCGCTGCCGTGCTCCTTCAGCAGGCGCGAGGTGCTCGCCCGCACCAGTGCCGGCGAGGTCGCGTCATCGCCAGAGGCTACGGGAATCAGCTGCACGTCCTCGCCTCTCTCTGCGATGCGGCGGCGCAGATCAAGATAGCGCTTCTCGCGATAGAAGTCCGTTAGCACGCTGCACTTGGCCGCCTTGAAGATTTCCTCGTACGAAATACTTCGTCCAGCTGGCTTGTTGTTCAGGACGGGGGCCGGGCTGGCGCTCGTGTTAGCGGCCGCTGGCGTCTGCATCTTGTGCCTAAGGGGAGAAGGGGGGATGTATGTGTGTGGGTGGGTGTGGGTGGGCAAAACCGCTTGTTGCACGCGTGGAATGCTCTCCCTGCCCGGCAGCCGATGGGCCTGTAGCAAGGAGAAGGATGGGGGAGTGCTAGGGGGCACCTGAAGAGAGAGGGAGAGAGTGGTATAGGCAACACTGCTGGTGTCCAAAAGAAGTGCACGCGCACAGCCCTGTGTGAGTGCGCCTCCCCCACGCTCTGCCTGTGGCTGACCCTTCTTTGGGGGCGGGAAAGGCGAAGGAGCCCGCGAAAACGCGGAGAAAAGCGAAAGAGAAGGAAGCGAGATCGAGAGTCTGCGTTTTCCCCTTCGCTCTCGCCGCCCGCCCTCGCCCTCTACTCGCGCAAACTGTGCCGAGCCGTTGAGCCGTGCAGGTTTGTGTGTGTATACACGTGCGCGTGTGCGCGTGAGAGAGAAAGGAGGCCCGCGAGGAGAGGGATGAGGGTGTGTAGATCAGCAGAGGTCAACCCCGCACAAGTCCATGCGCATTCGACCGTGACGGAGCGACGGGGGGGGGGGATGGAGGAAGGGAGAGTGAGCACACACAGTGTGTTTGGCGAGCAACCGCGACGACTGCGTTACAAAATGGTCAGCCGCTCTCGAGCAGAGCGACGCCTCACGGCCTTCACTTCACTTGATCTGGCGCGCCTTCTATTCGCAGCGAGAGAGGAAGATGCGCAGCTGATACAGCCCGCACACACGCACACACAGGCAGGCAGGTATGTTGCCGCCTTACAAGCGGTTGTCTTTTAGTGGCTGTGTGGATGTGCGTGTCGCTGCCACTTGTCGTGCCCTACGAGGTGAAAGAAGAAGAAGCTGGGGAGTCAGTGCAGGACAGCAAGGCAAGGAAGTCGCTCCAGTCGTCTGGGCTCCCGGTCGCTGTGAAGTTGAAGGTGGCGGACGTACCTGCCGCGGCCCGGTTGGGAGCGTCAGCACTGCTGCTTCGGTACTCCTCTAGCGTGGACCATGTCGGCTGTGAGACGCTCGGTTCACTTAGAATGTGAAGGGCCTGCAGAGACTGCTGCCGCTGCCGCTGTGCTGGAAGCACAACCGGTGATGTCATCGTCGCACAGGTGCGACCGGGCGGGATTGTGTCCGAGTCCGCTGCCCACGGACTCGACACAGGCGGAAGCGACGCATCGCGAGACCATGATCCACCGCGCTGCTTCTCGTCTGCAGCGTCTCTCGGCGATCCGGAGTTGCGAGGATCCATGTCAAGGGAGAAAGCACTTCCCTCAGCTTCGACGGTCATGTCCGCGGAGCGACGATACACCCTTGTCGTGTCCACCTGCTGCGCTCTTTGCGAGGAGGTCAAAACCTTCGCAGCTGCCTCATTACACATGCCGTGATGCGCCGTAGGCGCACTGTCAGAGTGTGGGCGTCCCTGCTGTGACTCTTGGGCGGCAGGCGACACGTCACTACTCTCGCCAGTGCCGGCATGCGGAAGTCGCTGCTCTGCTCTCAGCAGTGCAGAGGACCACGGCTGTGTGTCTGTGGTATAACTGGGTTCGGCAGTGTTGGGGGTACGACACATCTTCTGGGGTGTCACCGGCGCCTGCTCTCCGCGTTTCACTTGAAACACCTCTGACGCCGGAGAAGACGAGGACGATGAAGACACTTCCGCGGAGCTCTTCTTGACCGTCGTGGCTGCGTTGTTAGAGGCATGCACGGCAGTAAAGGTGTTGTTGCTGCTCGACACCTTGGGAATGACGTTGATGTCAACGGTTCCCAGCGGGTGTGCGCGCGCCAGATGGGTCGTCACCTCCTCTTGCAGTGGCGGGGAAAGCAAGCTGCACAGAAGATGTTGCGGTGGCTCGTGGCGCAAACTGGACGTCAGTTCTGCGATGCGGCGAGACCTCCGCTCCATTACACGGCGGTCCCGATCGACCACTCGCTGCTCAGCCGCCAGCGTGATGAGCCCCTTCTCCACCTCCACCTCCATCTCCTGAGTGATACGCTGCTGGGTCGCTTGCGTCTGCGCCGCTGACCACAGCTCAGCACACCTGTCCTGCAACGCCGCCTGCGCGTCGTGTATCTCCTCCAGTCTGGAGAGAGACGCAGCGGTGCACTGCCGCCGCGATGCAAGCAGAGAGCGTCGCTTGTCATCGCGGGCACGCAGCTTGTCCTGCAGGACATCAAGCAAGGCAGCGGACACGACATCCTGTGGTGCGGCGTAGGTTTCCGACACATACTGGGCGTCCGCGGTGCCAGGAGTACTGCTGGACACGGGAAGAATCAGCGAGCATGCCGCAGCGAGGTTCTGACGGTGCGCCGCCTCCCATGACTTCGCCAAGGCGTCGATGCGGGCCTGGTGTGCGTGCTGTGCACAGCGCGTCTGCTGTAGTCGCTCCACAGCCTCCGCGCATAGAGACGTCGTCAAACCACGCCGCAGCTCGTCGCACTGCTGGCGCAGGAGGGACGCAGCCTGCTGGCGCGCGGCCTCCTGCGCCATGGTGCTGCGTAAAACGTGTGTAAGCTCTTCGGTATGCATGCGAGCTACACTACACGCGGCGGCCGCCCCTGACGTACCGCCGCGTAGACGCTCCACCAAGCGCGTCTTCAACGCCAGAACCTCCTCCCGGAGGGGCTGTGCGTGCTGGCTGCTGGTCGCGCTAGCGGCATCACGGAGTGCCTGAAAGACGTTTCGGTTGGCCGCCTCGCCGGTGCGGCGCAATCGCTGTAGCTGCTCCGTCAGCAATTCGTCCTCGGCGTGGTGACGCTGACGGCGTGCGTTGGCCTCCGCAAGCAGGCGGCCCTCCAGCTCCCGGTGCTGCGCGTCCGCCATCGCCATGTCGCCCTCCACAATGGTGTTCGCCTTTTTCTGCAGAAGCGCGCGCGCCTCCTCGGCTGCCTGCGTGTGGCGCTGCGTGGAGAGTGTGATCCTGGCCGTCACATCTCTCAGCAGCTGCTGCAGCCGCTCGGCGGCGTGGCCGCGCAGCTGCGCAGCCATCCGACGCACATCCGCCTGCAGCGCTGCAATGTTGTCCTGCTTGAGGACCGCCCGCTCCTTGTAAAAAGTCATGTACCGCTGCATCATGTCCACCATGTAGCGGCTGAAGACTTGCTTGTGCTGCACCGCGTCCTGCATCCACGCTTGCTCTCGCCCTCGCCGGACCGAGTGTGCCGCATCAAGCGTGCTGGTGTGCACGTAGTCGACAAGGTTATCGCGCGTGTGGCGCAGGCGCTTGTCGCAGTAACCGCGCAGTACCATCACTGCCCGCTGCAAGGCGCCCCCTAGTTCTGTAGAGGACGGTTCAGCTGACGAGGCGCCGGCAGCGCCGGCTGTAGAGCTGGACGAGTCTGTGTCGCCTGTTGGCGGCACTGCAACGTTGGAGGTGGTAGGGAAAAGAGCAAGACGCACACCAGCTTCACTGTAAGGTTGCATCTCGAGCACGAGCGCCGCTCGCTCTCGCAACTCGCGCACCGTCTGCTCGGTGGCCAACCTCATGTCACATACGTGTTGCAACTGCTTTTCCAAACGCCCCCCATCGAGGCTGCGCACCTCCGCGGCCTGAGCCTCCATTTCCTTCGCATACCGACTTTCGAGGGCTTCGATCCGCTCCGCCGTGCACCGCTTCAGCTCTGCGCGCTTCGACGCCAACTCCTGCTCTCTCTCCTCGAGCTCGGTCGTCTTCACCAGCAGACTCGTCTCTAGCGCCAACAGCTCCGTTTCCTCCCTCACTTGGCGGTCGCCAACTCTCTCCTCCAGCCGCTCCTGCTCCACGTCCACGGCATCGAGGGTGGCGTAGAGATCGCGAATCTCTTTCTTCTTGCGCTCCTCCATGCCGGCGGCATCGGCGGCAGCACCGCCCGTGTTAGTAGCCAAACCCACCGCTGCAGCAGGCGCGCCCCTTGGCGGCAGCGAATGCACCGGACCGCCAGCAGAGGAAGCACCGGTAGAGGCAAAGTCCAGAAAGGATGGCAACTGCTCCTGGACCAGGTCAGTCATGAGGAAGGGCGGAATGGATGACGACGAGGAAAGAGCCTGTCCTGCTGGCCGGGGTGGTGGTGGTGGTGCACTGAATGGGCTTGGCGTGACTGTTGCAGATGCCGCTGGTGGCGGTGACGAATCCATCTCCTCCAGCCACGATAGCGCCGAGGCAGCCGGTGCCTCGGCGCCGCTGGGAGAAGCAGCTTGAATGGCGGAGCTGGCGGAGCTGGCGGAGGCTCCACCCGCCGCAGGAAGCCCTAGAGAAGCGCCGGTGGCGTTGGGCTCTACACGAGCCCGTCGCCCGGCTACTGGGGCGGAAGTCGGAGAGGGTCCCCACACTGACGTCGCCCCGCTAGAGACAAACGCCGATTTGAGGGACGTCGCACCGAGTCCGACAGAGGTGTCGGCGCTCATACCGGACGAGAACACAAGTGAAGCTGCATTGGGGCTTCCTCTCGGGCCCCTAGCGAGTCCGCCGGAGACCGATAGCGAGGATGGCGGGGAGGGCCCCCCTAGCTCGGCTACGGTGCTGCGAACCCGACTGAGGTCATTCGCAAACGGATCCTCGAAGTCCATAACGACAGCGGTGGCATCCAGGTGCTCCTCTCCCTTGCCGGGTGCAGAAAACTGTGGTCGAGCAGCCTGTAGTATGTGCGTGTGTGTATTGCTGTTGTTTTGGAGTGATACAGCGGAGAAGCGCAGTAGAGGGAAGAGAGCGGCCAAGAGGGCAAACCATCCGTGACGGCGTCTGTGCCCACTCGAAGGTGTACGACGGTGGTCGTGTATCGAGGGACTTTAGGAATGTGCGTCTGTGCCTCTATGGAGTTGATGTATGTATATATGAGAATACTTGCGTAGCCTATCCCATGCGTGATAGGGCAAAACGCAGTTGGGGTATATATATATATATAATCTCGCGCCAGAGGAACTCCGGTGCCGCAGCGCCCGAGGAGAGGAAGTGTTGCAGGAGAGAAGTAGGGCATGCGAGATGATATTGACTTGCTGCACCACGTGTCACACGCGTGCCATGCAATGGTATGCGTGGAAGCCAAGCTGGATAAGTCCTCTGCCACCTCTGTTCCGGGAAACGGACATCGACGCGGGTGAATGCGAGGGCGGAAGTGACGTGTGCGCAACACGTTCATGTTTGTCCACGGATAAGAAGCTGCGGTCCGCATACATCCTATGTGTCTGCTTAGCCTGTGCTTGGCCGTTTACGACATGGGCGTGTGCGGGAAGCCGCTCTCTCTCACACACCCTCTTCGGCCTATTGAGTCTCGCGTGGTCCGACCTTAGGAGAGAGGGAGGAGAGCCCCTGACCAAGAAGGAACGGAAAACACGTGCACTACCGGAACATGGATGTATGCGTGTGAGTCTCGGGGAAGCAAACACCCCTCACGCGCGTGCAGCTCATGAGCGATAAACATCGCGACCCTGTCCTTGTCGCTGCTGCAGATAAGAAAACGCAAGCAGGTCAGTCGGCCTCCGCGTGCGTAGGTGCCCGTTTGTCGAGGAAGACCGACATTGACGAGCCCGCCCGTTCACCTTCTGCAACGAAGAGAGGAAAAGACGATAACAACATCCGGAATCTATAAAAATCGATATCTAAATTATATCCATACCTATATATAGCGATGATAATGCAGATGATGTGTTGTGTACCCCTCGACTATCCACCATCACCCGAGAGGCTCAACTGCTCCCCTACGCCGACACACAAGGGAAGCACGAGAGGGATGGGAAGGAAGAGAGTTGACGGCGCGCACTCATCGATATGAATGAGTTCAATACCGTCAATCAATGCACGTGCGCCTGTGTGTGTGTGTGTGAACGCTTTTCGAGTCCAGCTTCGTTTTCTGTTTTCCATTGTGCGTGTGTGCGGAGAACGTGTGCGCCTATGCTAGTGTTGAGGCGCCTCTCTGAAGAAAAACAAAAAACAAGGCGCTGCAGAAGTCTGTGAGTCTGGCCATGTTGTGTGCGTCGGTGCTCTGGCTGGCGTTGGGCTCGACGCAGTAGGAATAAGACACAAAGAGGGCAGCCCAAGCAGAGACGAAAGACGGTGCACAAGAGGGTGGAGTATCACCATCGATTGGCCGCACCGTCTATGCAGTCCAAACAAACCCGTCGCACCTGTGAACTACAAGGGAGGGAGGAACAGAGACGAGGGGGGTAACAGAAATGCAAACCAAGCATTGTTTCAGCGGTCCAACGCGTCCGCATTCCACCCGCGAACAAGCCGGCAAACGGATACGCATGCACAACCACACAGCCACCGATCACCTGCCGCTAACGCCCGGCCGTCGTGTGGGACCAGCCGTCCTGCCGCCAAATCGGGTCATGCGCCTAACGAGCTCTTCCTGCCCTTCCTCACCCCCTCGTCGAATATGTGCTGCGCGACGGACTCCACACGGACCTGGCTGGACCGCATCCCTTCATCCCAGCGGGCCGCGTCCAGGGTCCTGCGCTCGAGGGCGGGGGCGGCAGGCGTCTGCCGTGCCGGAAGGAGAATTGAAGAGGAAGCAAACAAAGGAACTCATCAGCGCCGACTCTGGTACGATAAAGCGACAAGGCGGGGGAGACCTCTCCCCCCATACGCCTGTTCACACGTGCGCCTGCAACACCGAAGTCGCAGTGCTAGAGAGAAAGAGAGAGGCAGCAGGAGGAAGAGAGACGCGGGAAGGGGAGGCTCACTTGACGCCCCCACCCCACCTCACCCCTCCTACCGCCTCACCGCAGCCGATTCGCAGAGAAATCACGGTACCGGTGGCAAATGCCACGTGGTGCGGTTCGAATCATGCAGGCGCCTCCTCTCCCTCGACACTAGCGCTCTTCGTCCGTTCTTGGGTGTGTGTGTGTGTGTGGGGGGGTGTGCGTGCGTGTGTGCGTGTGTGTGTGCGTGCGTGCGTGCACGCCGTCACCATGCAATCTACTTCCGCGCGAAATAGACACAGAGACAGAGAGTCGAGTCGACGAGTACGAGAGGGCTGTGAGGACGCAGAGTGGCATGGCCCGATGACGCGGG
>ATBK01001161.1:0-29691 GCA_000443025.1 Leishmania gerbilli
ACCCTAACCCTAACCCTAACCCTAACCCTAACCCTAACCCTAACCCTAACCCTAACCCTAACCCTAACCCTAACCCTAACCCTAACCCTAACCCTAACCAGTACACTTAGGCTTTTGGCGGTGGAGTGTGCGTTGTCTTGGGCTGCTCTGAGGCCCTCAACTGCTCATGCGCACTGGAGTGTTGACGAAGCAGTCGCGTCTTTAATCTCGGCGAGTTCTGGAAGTAGCGAGAATGCTTGCCTTCCTTGTCGCTCGCGAGGTGCGCTACCGCCTCCGTGCAGGGAAACAAGGTCCTCGACAGATCCACACGGCCGCATTGTTTGAAGGTGCTGGACAAGGTGGATAACGGCGCGCAAGCTCACCCCGCAAGGGAGGGGCGCAAACGCTCTGGTCACAACAGGCGACCGCCGATGGATGCGCAAATCTGGGGCTGGCTGCTCTGCTGTCATGCAATCCGTGGACGCCGTGACACCGCAACGGTGATGTGAAAGAGATAGGAGGCATCTCCACACCGCAGAAAGTGCCTGCCTTCCGTACACGAGCTCCTCATCGCCGGTGGGCGATTGCAAAGGTCAACCGTCTGCGGTGCCGACGCCAGCCAGTGAAAAAATGCCACAACTTGCGGCGGTCGGCACGCTCGTACGGCGCCGTTTCATCACAAGTCGATGGGCGGCACCTAAAGTGATCGGCCCGTTGAGGGAACACTACGGAGAGCGAGCGGGGCTTCAGTACGCCCGCATCTTCCCTCGACGTATGTCTGCTGAGGTCCTCGTGGACTGGACGTTGGAAAAGCGGCAAACACTGTCTGGTTGGTTTGCTCTCACAGCAACAAAAAAAAAAACAGTATACAATGAGAGTATCGAGTGAATCGTCTCCCGCGCATCGCCAACACAGCAGAAAGATGCCATTTCAGACACCGAGGAAGAAAGTAGAGTCGGAAGCAATCCTGGATCCCATCCCCGCGGCTCGCGATTCACTTCATCGAAGGGGAACTGCTCGGCAACCGTCTTGTTTGTTTTTATGCGCTCCAGCAAGGTCAGAGAAGTTGCAGGACGGCGCGAGCTGAGGAGAGGGCCCTCGCGGAAATCCGCGGCAAAGACGAAGAAGAGCGGCCCCGAGAAGGACGAAAGGAAGAGGGGGTGAGAGAGTGATGTCGACCGGTGGGCGAGATGCATGGTGATGCAGCTTGCCATTTCCGCCTGGCTGGTAGGTTCCCCACCGCCATGGACGCGTATGCGAATCTGGCATTCCTCCATTCGAGCTCTCGATAGCACATCCCGCGGGCTGGTGGGCTTGGGTGTCTCCTTTTCTTCCTGCCCCTCAAGGGATTGCTGCCGTGGCGAAGGATGCAGGGGGGTGGGGTGGTGAAGAAAATCAAACGCTTGCCATCACTCGATGTCTCGAGATGAGAAGTGAATGGAGGAAGCTGGGATAAAGAAAAACGGTGATCGAATGTTTTTTTTTCGTGGGATGGGGGAGGTGGAATGGCCGAACATACGTTAGCTCCAACCCCTCATTAGTTTTTGCGATCGCCCATGCCTCCTTCCATTCTTGTCGCAGGCTTTCCAGGAAACAAAGAAGCAAACCATCGTCTACCCACCCCCATGCATGGCCGGGGCCGGCGGACGCCACGACGCTGTTCAGGACTCGAGAATCTTGCGCAGGAGCGCGCGAGCAGTGGCGTAGATGGTGGAGATGATCTCCCTTTTTTGTGGTTTGAGGACCGAGCCGTTCTCGTTGCCGAGGGGCATGTCGTCGCAGTAGAAGAGGTAGCGACTGGGAATGGTCTGCCGGAGCACCCCGTTGCGGCGACACTCCTCCAACTGACGTGCGATGTAGCTGCTCTGCATATCAACGGCAGTGCAGCCGTGCACCGTCTTGTAGAACTTAAGCACCGGCTGACTCTGAAGCATGAAACCAGGGAGGGTGATGCACGTCCCGTGGTGCACCTGTGCGGAGCACGACTTGTCGAGAAGCGGTGTAATGTCCTCCCGGCGGAAGCTCTTGCTGTTGTACAAGCGAATCTCATCCGTCGAGTCTTCGCCGAAGGTTTGCTTGGAGAAGATGAGCTTCGTCGGGAGAACGACGTCGCCGCGGTTGCCGGTGAGACCGGCAGCCTTGCCGGTGAGGTTCACGCTCTGGATGCGGCTGCCGAAGGTGAGAAGAAGAGAGCGCAAGATGGCCTCGATTTGAGCCCCAAACGTCTTGTCCACGTTGATGATGAAGTGCCGCTTTCCCTCCCTGCTCTTCTTGCTCGCCCGCGCTGCGCACGCACGCAGGCCCGGGTCCGTCTCGTCGGGTGATATGTTGCTGACGTCGATCAGGTCGACAATCAGTGCCGAGGCGTGCCCGTCCTCCATGAGCGTGAAGCCATTCGACTGCAGTCGCGACCGGTACGCGTCACGAATCATCGCATTCCGTTCCAGCAAGCCTGTCAATAGGTAGTAGTAGCGGTCGTTCACGTTCTTCCAGTTGACGGCACGTTCGCCCTTGCCGGTCCCGGACTCCTCCGAGATGTTGTCGATGAGCGCCTTGATGTCGGCCGACATGCAACAGAAGAGGTTCTTCAGCGTCCGATTTGGAGAGAAGAGGACGTCGATGATGATGTCCTCCGGCAGTGGCTCCAGCTCGGAAACGCAGAGGCAACTCTTGATGTGGCGAAGGATGGTGAGGGCCCAGTTCGCGTATGGATTCTCACTGAACACCTTGCTACTGACACTCTCGACCTGCACCACGTACTCCTCCCTGTGCACCACGATGTTGTACAGTTGCTGCAGCGTCTCGTCGCCCCAGACGTTCTCCAGGCCCTGTAACTCGTCATCCGAGAAGGGTAGCGACGCGAGAACCTCTTTCATGCGCGCGCGGGCGCTGAGGTTGTTCTCGACTGGCGAAAGGGCGTTTCGCAGCACCTCGGCCGCCGATGGCGACACCAGGTGCTGCAGCCGCGCTCGCAACTTCTTCGCCTCAATGCAGAAAATGCACAAGTTGGACACAAAGTCGATCGTGTCGGTGAAGCCGTCACGCATGAGTACAAGTGTCTGTCCTCCGCCACCGAACGTCCACGCGCAGCGGCGTCGCTTCCCGGTGTCGACGGCGGCGACAAACGGCGCGGCGCCGGGCTGCGAGTTAGCGGCGTCAGCAAGGAACTCGTCCGAGAGATAGTCCGGAATCCCTTGGGTGAGGATGATGACGTAGGTAACGGTGATGTTCACGGGCAGGCGGCGGGTGCAATACCGTAGAGCCTCGTAGTCCACCTCTTTCCGGTTGGCGTGCTGGTGCAGGAGGTTGCCGCTGGATCGGAAAAGGCGGATGAGGATGGGCAGCGACAAGGAATACCCGCTCCTCCGTCCTTGTGTGTCGGACGCCGAGCAGGATGAGATGCCAAACACAGCGCGGCAGAATTCCTGAAACACCGAGAAGGAGGGAAGCGTGCGAAGGATTTGGCTGGAGACGTTGTTTGCAAAGATAGGGGAGCGCGCAAAGAGGTCCATGAACTGCTTGCGTGGGATGAGCAGCAGCGTCGTGTTGGAGCTGGCGTGGTAGGTGAACTCAACGGCGTTCTCGAGGATGGCGTCGTCGATGCCGAACACGCTTGGCGCTACCATGCTGCCGATGCGCCGGTGGCCAAACGCACGCTTCAGACCCTTCTTGGAGTTCATCACTTCAACGGTGCCAGAGGCCAGCACGTAGATGTGCTCCAGATACGCCCCTTCCTCGATAATGGCATCCATCTCGCTGTACTCGCGCACCATGACGTCAAGACTGGATATCTCCTCAAGCGTGAGGGTGAAGAAGTGCGGCACAATCTGCAGGAAGGTCTGCATCGACGTTTTTGGCGAGTTTGGGTGCGACTTACCGTTGGGCAGAAGCTTCTGCGCTTCCTTCAGCGGCTCACCGAAAAACAAGACTTCGTCCAGGTCGCCGCTCTCGGAGTCACTGGTATCGTAGTCCAGGTTGCAGGTTTCGGCACAGTAGTGCACGGCAGTGTCTGTGTGCTTCGTCGCCAGCTGCTGGATGGCAGTAGCGTCCTTCGGTGAAGTGCTCATGGCGACGATGAGGAGAAGTGTGGGTGTGTAGGGGGGGGGGAAGGAAGGACTGCGACAGAGAGCTTGCGCTGGTGGTAGCAGGTAGACAGATAAGATGCAAAAAAAGCCTGCAGCCAAAGGGTAAACGATACAAAGAGTCACACAGGACACTCAGGAGAGAGAGAGGGGGCAGGCTCTGGTTTCTTTGGTTGCGTTTTGCTGGTCACTGTGAGAGGACTCTAGAAGACTGAGGTCGAGCGGCAAAAAAGAGAAAGCGAATCACGAAGCAACATCAAAGGTGAAGTAGCGCGCCAATGCACACACCATCGCAACCCGAAAGGCACAAGAGAGGAGGTGGGTGAAAACAAGCGCGGTTGACGTCGGCATTCGATCGTGCCGATGGGTAACGGTGCCACAGAGCGAGACGGCAGCGCCGACTATCAGCCTGAGAGAGAGAGAACGGGCTGCTGGGACGGCCATCACTGTTTGCCGCATTTTGCTGTCTTGCACTTGCTTTCCTTTTTTTCATGACGGGGAGACGGGAGACGGGGGGGGGGAGAACAGGGAAACGAGGAGGGGGGAGAGAGAGCGCCACAGTGCGTGGCATCTCAGCCACCAGCAGCCGTGGTCTGTGTGGTGAGGAGCTGAGCAGCCCCCCCGCCCCCACCCCCCACACACACACACCACCCCACCCCTGCAAATGCAGCGCCACTGCTGGCGGTGACATGGCCAAGCGCCTACGGCGTAGGGAGATCAGAGCGACCTGGGGCGGTGAACAGGCTCGCGCCATCCATACGAGAGGCGAAGGTGGCAGCGTGACTCGAACGCATCCCAGGTGGCCCCCGCACTGCCTTCTGGCGGGGAGGCCGAACCACCCGGAGGGCCGCACCATGTGGCGACCTGCTCAGCCGGCGGGTAGAGTGTGGCGTGGGGAGTGTGCCGAGATGACGGAGGCGGCGCATCGCTGTGCCGCGTGTGTGTACGGCTGCTTCGCACCACTTGATGTGCCCCTCCCCCTCCCCCGCCTCCTGCGGCAGGCGAGGCAGAGTGCGGCCGAGCTCACGCTGTAGGGCAGACACCATGGGCACCTCAAACCACAAAGGAAAACGCTTTCTTCTTCTGTGGGTGTCTTGCACCAGCCGGTGCTCACAGACGCAAGCCGCGTGAGTGGGTGGATGCAGCGACGTGTGTACCTTACGTCTTGCGCGTGGACGACAAAAGCGTGGTGAAGTCGCGGATCTGCGCCTCCGCTACGTGGTGCTGCTCGAGGTACTGGCGCGCCTTTCCGTCGCGGTCCTCTGTGTGCGCGTTGAGCGCGAAAATGTCCACGAGCTGTAGGAAGGCGCGTCGCTTCAACCGAATCGACGCACCCTCCAGCGCCGCTTCCACCGTCTGCGCCGTGGGCTGCTCGCGGTTGCGCTGACGTTTGCGCGTGCGGTGGATGACGGCAAGCAGCGCGTGGTCACCGCCGGGGGGCTCGCGCAGTGCCGCTGCCGCGGCCTTCACATTGAGCTTCAGTTCTGTCTCCTCACGAGCCACGTCGCTGTTGGTCGCTTTCGCCTCCTGCTCCCACCACTTGGGCGCCGCTTCCAGCAGGCGTGAACGCGCCGCGACACCGCTGTCGGATGCCGTGAGTGCAGGGAACGCAGAGGGGACGTCGCCACTGGCATGGGCGACGAGTGTGTCGCGACGTATTTGGAGCGCGTGATTTGCGGAGAAGAACGCGTTGACGTCGTCCTCGTGCGCATGGCGCTTTTGAGCAGTGGTGGCGGTGAACGGCGCTGCTGTTGCGAGTACCGCAGCTGCGGCTTCACGCGCACGGCGTACGAGCTCTCGGAGGTGCTCGGGGGAGGAGGTGTGGGTGCTGTGTGGAATCCACGGCAGCGTCTCCACATCGGCGCAGGATAGTGGGAAGAGGTAGGGCTGGAGTAGATGATGCTGACGTGATCCGGCTCCAAAGCAGCGGCGGGTGCAGAGCGGCACCGTTGCCCGGGACACGAGCAGCGTTGCGGTTGTCAGCGCTGGCGATAGCGCCACGCCGCGGACGCCGTACACCTCGAGGAGAAACCGAAGTGCCTGGGCAGCGTCATCACGTCGAGCGCCCATAACTTCCTGCGCCGTGGCGAGCGCAAATAGGAGCGCCGCGGAGCAGCGTTCCTCACTGGATGTGAGTAGGGAAAGAGCGAGTGAGGCGGCACTTTCGCGGAACTGCTTGATCATCGCCCCACCGTACCAAATGAGTGTCCCTTGACCGAGGAACTCTGCGGCGTGCTTAAGAAGCTCCTCGCGTTCGCGCGGTGAGAAAGCAAGCAACGCGGGAAACACGGCTTCAAGGGCTTGCAGGGATATGTTGCGCAGCAGTGGATTCCGTGCGAAGGTGCTTACGGCCCATTGCACAATCCGCTTTTGCAGCACCGTCGACAGCACCGACTGGTCATCGTACGACAGTCCCGGCGCGCACTCGTCCATCCAGTAGAAGTGTGTCACGTCGACGCGGCACATTCGGAGCGGCAACGGCGCCGCTGTCGATGAGAGAATCCCTGTCAGGCGCCTGCGCCGTGAGCGGGCAAAGCGGAATCGCACATCGTCTGAAAGTGCGACGCAAGAGAGCGTCGCATCCGACACCGACGACGTCATGTCCACCACGTCACCGCGCAACAGTGCCGTCCGCGGCGGGGCTGCCCCAGCGCACTTCGCATCCCAAAGCAGTGCACTCACACAGTGCGGTAGGGGCCGCTGGGAAACGCCCTGGGTAAGGGCACCATCTTGTGCAGTGTTCCTTGCCGAAACCTCGACCAAACGCTGCGCAAGGTCCGCTGCGGAGACGCCGCTAATACGGTCACTGACATCACGCGTGTACATGACATCCACTACACGGGTGAACGAGGAGCAGAGAGGGAGAGAGGGACAGACACGTAAACAAGCACGATGACCAGTGCCAGAGGAACAAGAAAACTCCACGGCTTGGCGGACGAGAGGGAGAGGGAGAGAAAGGAGTGGGTAGGAGGTTCGGGCGTGTGGGAGGTGGTAAAGCACGATGTCCTGTGAAGCCGTGCGAGATCAGCAAGAGAAGGCACATGGCGTGGATGGTGAGCAGAGCACGTGACGTCTGTGTAGCGGTGTCGTTTCAATCGTGCTGACTGCACGCCACACGCAGCGTCGGAGGCGAGCGCGTGGCACGAGAGTATGCAGAGAAGAAAAGGAAAGCGGGCGTGAAAGGACGTACACCGGAACCATCCACTGGGAAAGTCAATTCTGTGAGTGCCTGCACACTGCTCGGCGCTGTCGGTCAGCATACCACCAAGTTAAATTTTGTTGGGTGTATTTGAATGCCGTCACGAAATAAGAGGCGGCGTGGCACGCTACATAAGAATTCAAAAGGGAGAATAAGACGCAAGAACAGTTGTGCTTGACGACATGCGTTTTTTTTTGCGTTTGTACATGATGAAATGTAAGAGGCGCTCGGCACGCCGATCCTGTTTCCACCAGCGTCGTCGTCATCAGCGCCATCGCCAAGGCCGCCGAGCAGCACGGGAAAGGGGCCAGAGGGAGGTGCGAAAGGAATGCCGCTCAACGTTACATCAAACACGTGAACACAGGAAAGAAAATGCGGTACAGCGACAAAGCACTTCATCACAGAAATCCGTTCTGAGTGGCGACGTCGCCCTTCTTCAAACTCATCAAGTATGTCAGCCGCACCCGGTTGGAGTCTGCCCGGCTGTCGGACCGCTTGACGGGTACAAAGCGTGGTGCGTCTTGGAAGCCGCGATAGAGGGCCACGTAATCGTCCTCATCCAGGGTGGCACGGTGATACATGCCGGCAGGTAGCACGACAAGATCACCTGCTTTCAGGTGCACCCGGATCCACTCGTCTTGCTTCGACCGGATATCCAGGAAGAAGGAGCCGTCCATCACAACGCGAAACTGCTCGTCCTCGGTGTAGTGTTCCTGATACCACCGCTCGAGAAAGCTGTCGTCCTTGGCGGTCTGCGAGATTTTGACCTCGTCGGTGTGCTTGTATTCTCGCTCCTTGATGATCTGCCTCACCACGGAGAAGTCGCTCATACTGACGCGGAACAGGACGACGCCCAACTCGCGCAACGCCTTCATGGTGACCACAGGAGCGCCAACCTTTCGCCCCGGCTTGAGGCTGGCGGTGCTCAGCGGAGGCTGAGACGTCTCGTCGTCGAGGTACCACATGTCTAACGCTCCCTCCTCCGCCACCGGCGGTGGCACCGGCGGTAGGTCCTGGATCGCATCTGAGCCGAGACGCTTCCACTCCTCCTCCTGCCGTTTCTTGCGCTTTTCCTCCTCAACGCGCAGCTGCTCCTCCTCGCGACGTTTGCGCTCCTCCTCCGCCTTTTCCTCCGCGAGGCGGCGCTCGTACTCGTCCTTCTCTTGCTGCCGCTTGCGGTCGCGCTCTCGAATCTCGGCCTCTTCACGTTGGCGCTGCTCCTCTGAAATGCCTTCCATTATTTTACAGGAGAGGGAGACGGGAAAAAGAGGAGGGGAGGGGGAGGGGGTGGGGGCGGAGGCGCTGAAAAACGAACAAGCGAAACACGTACACCGACAGTGGGAGGGGAGCCGAGTGATAAAGAGGGCCGTGCTGCAGAGAGCAGCGAGAGAGTTATACGAACGGAGTGCGAGAGAGGGAGACGACGAGAGGTAGGCTTGGAGTGGGGGGCGAATAGACACACACACACACACGCGCGCACAAGAAGACGCGACTTGTGAGTGCGTTCCAAGTTCACCGCGAGCACCGAGAGAAAAGAAGGGTGCGGCAAAAAGGTTGAGGAGAATGACGGGGGATAGAGAAGTGGAGAGATCCGAACAAATAGATTGCGTGTGAGGGTGCCACGCGCACCACCGGGTAGCGATGCGACAGTGAATGCCGCCAAGATGTCCTTTCCTTCGGGCCCTTTGCCGTGCTAGGCTGTTAGCATGTTCTCTTTCTTTTGGCCTCTGCGCAGCGTGTCAACGGGTCGCTGCTCTTTCGAGTACCCGGAAGAGCAGATGACAGCAGGGGCCCATCGAGGTTGTCGCTCGGGTGCAGGGACAAGGCAATGAAGGCTATGCACAACAAATACGCGAAGCTGCGCAGTTTGCCCTCCAACATGGCCACAGGCCCGTGCAACAGAAGACAATGTGGGTGGGATGTGACGGGGGGCAGCTCAGGTGTCTTTTTCGTGCAACTTCTCGGAGATTTGGTAGATCAGCCGTGCACCGCACACCGTCCCGAAGAGCTTCTTGGAGCATTCCTCGTAGTTGAGCGCCTCTGGTGGACGACTAAGACGCAGGAGTGCGTGGACGACTCTCTCCTGCAGCTCCACCGCCTCGCATTGGAGGGAGCGCGCGAGGTCGGCTAGGGAAAGCTGCTGGTAGCAGAATGGCATCCTGTGCTGAAACGCATTGAGGCGGTTGGGATGCGAGAGGGAGAAGTTGCACAGAAGGTTTACCAGCTTCCAGTAGAGGTGGTGGCACGTCGGCACCCGAGCCGCAAAGTCAAGGGGCTCCAGCTCTCTCTTCAAGTAAAGCGGGCTTACCTGCAGTGTCTTGTGCGAGGTGAACCGCTGCGCCTCAACCGACAGCGCGGCAAAGTCGCGACCTTGCGGGGAGGCCGGCAGGTCTGCGAGCAGGGTGAGGAGCTGAGATGAGGTGAGGCGATTCTCGACAAAAGCGCACCGCAGCCTCTGGCGGTATTGCTGGGCTACTTGAAAAGGTGAGCGTACGTGTCCCAGACGCTGACGCAGTGCTTGACACAGTCCCTGCCAGTCACTCCCGTGTTCTTGGACATACTGGCACACGAAACGAACCTCACTGGGCGCAAAAGGTCTTGAATCGCTGCGCATCTCCTTGTACATGGTGAACAGCTCGTATGGGGTGAATGACGGGTGTCCGGCGCGACGAAGTGCCGCGGCGACTGCATACCAGCGCTCTCTAGCATGCGGACAGAGCGATGGAATGCAGTTCGCCCTCGCCGCCTCATCGTTGAGTGCTTCGCAAAGTTCTGTGCTCCAGCGATGACGAGTCGTGTCGACATCCACGTTCAAAGAACTCCCCTGAGCGGCGACAGGCTCAGGGTGTCGTTTTCGTTTGCGTGTTGGAGTCTGCAGAGGTACAAGGGCGCATCGTAGCGCCAGAAGGCTGTCTGTTTCGTACTCGATGATGAGGAGGCGGCGCAGGATGCGCTCTTGCAGGCATCCATTGTAGTTGAGCAAGGCGCTCAAGTAGTCAGTGCCGATGGACATGAAAAAAAAAACAGACGCGCTGCACTCTGCTCGTGTGAATCGGAAGGGCGGTATTGATCTAGAGCGCCATGAAGAAGTGGACGAAGGAGGAGGAAGAGGCGACGTGTGGAGAAGGGGGCCGGCGGAGGTGTAGTGGCAGAGGGGAGAGAGTGAAGAAAAATCGGTAGAGAAGTCGCGCAGGATGACGTGAATTCGGCATGATCGCAGGAATCGCTGCTCTGTGACACATGCATGCACCACTCGTTGTCGAAAGGAGGAGGCGCGTTCGCTGCGGCGCACCATGCGAACAGGCCACGCTGTCGCTACACCGTTGATTGGCGCTGCGTCATGGCACTGCACTGGCTGACATCATGGTCGTGAGAGGCGCAGAAAAAAAAAGGCCCCCCCCCCGCCCTCTTTTTTTTGCGCTGTTTGAGTCTGTTGTTCGCCTGATGGTGCCGGCCGCATCAGTAGGGGTGGGTGATCGCAGGCATGGGGGTACCCACTACGTCGGGAAGCCGGGAGCCGGCCTCCGGGTACAGTTTCGGAGTCTTGGTGTAGGCGGACAGATCTGGGCTGGCGCCGTTCCAGGGAGACGCGCACCCCATGTCCACCTTTGTGCTAGCACATAAAATCGTGTTGACGATTCGGCAAAGATAAGAGCCTGTCAGTTCTTTGTTCGCAGGCACGGGTTTCTCTGCGGGCCTTTTTTGCTTGTCACACACTCACTCCTGTCAAGGGCGTGCGGAGTCATGGGAGGGCAAGATTGCCCAGGCTGCCACGGACTCACGGCAGGGTCCCGCGTGTCGCTGCACATGCGGGCATGCCATCTGGACATGCCCCCTCCTCCTCAGAGAGTAGTGGGTCCTCGAAAACAGGCCCCGCGATGCAGTTAGCGTGAGCACGGTGCGCACGTGCTCTCCACCACAGCTGGCATGGTGTATCGGATTCCAAACAAAGGATGCAGAGGTGAAAACAGCAGAAGTGATGGGCGAGCAAGGCGCGAGGAGATCCCGACCAATCAGCCCCACATTGCACACGGGCAAAACATGCGTCACGTCCTCCATCCGACCGAACGGGCGCAGGAGGCACTGATGCTGAAAGCAGGAGGAGAGCACCCCGGAAGTTGCACCATCGGAGTCCTGCAGACGCGAGCTTAGGAGAGTCTCCGCACCACATTATGGAGTGCCACGGCTTGAGGCGAGCCAGGGAGAAGCAGGGACTGCAGGGCCTCAGAGGACCCTGACCTGAGGCCGGCCAACTCCCTCCTCGGGCTCATCCGGGGTGCTCGCGGACCGCCACTCCCCCCACGGCCTCGATTCCACGGCAGACGGTACGCTCTAGACGACGATTCTTTAGCCGTACTCCAACAAAGGTAGGTGCGCTGTGGTTGCTTTATGCGCCTATGCGCTAACTTGTTTGTGGGTGCAAAACGGGGACGTTCAGAGAGACGAAGAAAAAAAAATAAAAGCGCCGGTCTCTCGGTGCGTACTCCTTCACCGTAATATGATACATGCGGACGGCGTCAAGCACACAAAGCCGACCCCTGCGAGGGACACCGTCGACGGAGGCGCAGCGTCACACGACCAGGACAAAAGAAAGGAGAGGAAAAGAGCCAGATAGAGAGAGGACACGCCTCTTACCTATTACTAGTGACTGAGTCTTGCTTACATACTAAGTGACACCTGAAGCAGAACTCCATTCTTGCACCCCACCACCACACTGGCATCTTTCATGGTCATGTTGATCGGAGTATGCTGGAGCGCCGCACGTGCCACTATCAGGCCGGAGGACACGCAGACAACAATCACGGAGGGCGGCGAAACCGTGAGACACCAGGCATTACCTGTTTCGGGTTGGAGGCGGCATACTAACACGCGTTCCGTCAGGTTTAACTGAGAACACACTTTGTTCGAGTTCTCCTCCAGCACTCTTCCGGTGACGGTGTCGAAAATTTGCAGTGTGTTCGTCGACCTCGGGGACGCCACCAACACTATCGGCGTGCTTGGGACGGGTTCTAAGCAATCCGACACTCCCTGCACCCCGACTACCTGCCTGTTGGATCGACACGCACGCAGGTCCCACAGCTGAATCGGACTCTCCCAGCCTGCACTGACTGCCGACACCTCGGTCAAGAAGCGGAGAGAGTAGATGCGGTTTGTGTGTGCCGGACGTGACGTGCCATCGGCGTTTACTCCCTCTGTCAACTGCGCAAGCGGGGTGAGCTCGGAGTCGTACAGGCGCACGATGCGATCGCTGCCCGCCGTCAACACTTGCTTTCCGCTCGGCGAAACATCCACCACCATCACCTCATTGCGTTTCTCGAACGCTGTGGCCCCACGTCGAAGAGAGAACTCGTTACGATCCCAGTGCCACAGCATGACACCACCAGCGCAGCTGCTGCTGACGAGTTGCCAAGCGTTGTCGCAGTGCTCTGGCGCCCATCGAATGCACGTACAGGGAACGTCGAGAAAGTCCTTCCCCGGGGCCCCACGCGCCACGGCATTGAACGTAATGGCGTTCACAAGACACACCATTCCGTTGCCAAGGGCACACGCGAGAGACTTCGTATCTGGTGATTGCGCGCAGAAATGTATGTGCTGATTGGCGTCCAGCAGCTGGTAGGTCGCGATATCAAGAGACATCTTCGTGTCCTGAGTCGCCGCTGGAGGGCTCTCCGTAGAGGGGAGGAAGGGAGTTGGCGAAAAAAAAGTGATGAGATATTCTCAGGAGGGCATGGAGAGAGAGAGAGAGAAAGTATAAAAGAAAGAAATGATAAAACAAAATACAATATAGAACGCCGCTGAGAAGCCTGTGCTATGTGACGAGAACAGGCGCAAAAAATAAGGAGCAGATGGTGAGAAACACACAACACAGTGTATCATGCCCTTGTGTAGCCTTGCGCTACTAAGGTGGCGCTTACGCGGTTGTCAGGGTGTAGCAGGAGACACAACAGAAATGAAGACGTGATGGGTCTGGAGTGAGCTGCTAGTGAGATGCGCAGCCGACACACACAAATACAGAAAAAAATAATACAGTATGTAGCGGAGGAGGCGTTTTGGTGAGATAAAAGAGGAGAGGGAAGACAGTGGCGGGGAGGCAGTGCGCCTGCGCAGTGCGCAATAGCTGTGTGCCGTGTAAGAGCGTACGCCCCCACCACCACCACCAGTCGGAAAGCCATTGGAGGAGGACGCAGACACATACACATTCATAGACACACACACACACACACAGACCAGAGGGAAAGAGAAAAATCACCGTGGAGAGGAGGAAAAAGGATACAGGAGAGGGACGGGGCGGTGGGAAAGCGTGACAGTTGATTAAGCACATTGGCATGTAGGAAGAGGATCTAGAGAGCCCAGGACCTGCTGCGCACCGCACCGCTGGCACGCCTGAGGGGCAGAGTAGTGCGTGCGAGCAGAGATGCTTGTGAGTTCACGGCCTCATCGCACTCTCTAACGTCCCTTCGCCCATGTTTCTACCTCTGGTGCTTTTCGGCAAGTGGACGAGCAACGCGCGAGGCGCGAACAGCACAGGAGGAGGGGTGGGTGGCCATGGAGATCACAGCGATTTGTTTTTTATATCGGTTGACTCTTTGCAGCAATTCGTTTCTCTGCAGGGTGCAGGCACCCACGCAGCACTGTAGTCGCGCACTGTAGCTCGTGCGTGTGGAGGTATGGTAGCCCACGCGAGGTCAAAGGGAGTAAAGGATGGTCTTGCGCCCGCAAGCAAAGTACATGGTGACGATGGTCATGATACCGGAGTACATGATCATTTCCCCGCTCTGCATTGGTTTCTCAAAGGTGTGGAGAACGCAAGCAATGGCGAAGCAGAGGAGTGTCAGGGTGAAAAAGGCGTGACACACGCCCATGGAAAAGTAGAGGAACGCCATGAGGAGCCACCGAATGTCCTTCAGTATGAGCCGGCGGCACGCAAAGAGGCCGAATATGACGTAAAAGATCCCTGTTGTAATGCACGAGAGAAAAATGAGGCGACCCCACACCGAGGCGAGCCCGTGATCCTCATCTGAGTACCCCAAGAAGTTCGACCCCATGATTCACCGCAAGGGGACAACAAGGATAAACTGTCGCTTCCGCTTGCTTCGACACCGATGGAGGAGAAGAAACGTGGAGACGCGGAGAATGGTGGAGACACACACAGAGGAAGAGAGAGAAGAGAGAGTTATAGGCAAACCGAGTTGATGGATCGGCGCTGGCGGCGCGGAGGAGGCGAGATGGGTTGCAGAAGCAGGCGCTTTCTCAAGAGAAGGTCGCGCGCTTCTCCGGTGCACTACGAATGCCGTTGTCGCATCACTCCGTCACCGCTCGAGGCTGGGAGAGAAGGAGAGACGCACGCGCTGCGAAGGAAGGCGCCACGGAGAGGTGAAGGGGTCGCCGCATGCGCGGTAGGCCGTACGGCTGCCCGTACTGCATCATGCAACATTATCAATGGGGGAAGTGGCACGTTGCGCTCTTGAGCGTGCCACCGTCCTTGCTGGCTGATGCTGCCAAGATTCCGTTCATCGTTTCCATTTACATATATGTCGGAGCAAAAGTAGACGAGAAAAAAAATAAACCAAACAGAGGGACCAAACACTCTTCTTGGAGTCCTTCTCTCCCCTCAGTCCCTTACAAGGGTACGCCACCAACGCGCCGACTCGCGGAGACACAAACAGATATGCACACAGCTTAGTAATACGGTGAAGAGCGAAACGATGAAAAAGAGGAGGAGGAAAAGAACGAGCGAGACGCTCCAGTTAAGAGGGAGCCGGACGAGAGAAAACCAACTAGAGGTGGATGTGTGATGGTAGCAGTGGCAAAGAGGCGTTGCCTACGGTGTGACGCAGTGGTCAGAGCCCCTCCAACAAAAACAAACAAACAAAAAAACGAAACATCCGCGTGAAATGCTTGCAATCATCCGTCTGAAGAAACCAGTTACAAGTCTGCGTGCATCGCAACGCTGCGTTGGTGATGTGTGACAGTCTGACGCATGTAAGCCGCGAGAGAGCTGTTCGGGGTAACGCCGCAACAACGCAACGCACACACACACACACACATGTGCGCACAAAAAGCAAGAAGGGCGAAGGGAGAGATCAGTGAGGTGACGCCTCAGCCAACTGCGGCATCCTGCATCACAGGCGCGCGCACGCCATCTCCTACGGTGCTGTCGCTCATTTTGCTACTCGCACGTGAAGCAGCGCACTCTGCAACCCACACATTAGTCCATGCACGCGCACGCACGCGTGCGAATTGATCGAGACAAGTCTGACCGGCCCCTTCTTGTCGACACTGACAGTTACATTACCAGGAACATCACTTGTCCCTCTCAATCCTTCGCGCTTCGGTAGAGAAGCGAGCGTTCGCTTGTTCACTATTTTCCCTTCTAGGTGAGCTTCACTTTTACCATTTCCATTCCCACACAACAATGGTCCCTTGTGTTGCCAGTAGCACTCCGGCCACGTGTATCCGTGTCTGCGCAAGCGAGCGCGTGTGCGCTGGCGCTCCCGCTGCTGTGCTTCCGTGCTCGTGCTCGCTCACGAAAACAAGAAGAAGTGGGCGCTACGCGTAAATACCGACCGCCAACAACTGCCCGGTTGGAAAGAGCGAGCCGTTTAGCTGTTGCACCACCAGTGCATGCTTCGTCACGTCTCGTAGGCGCACCGCGATGCCGGTGTCATTATCTAGTTTTTTGACTGCCTCCACCTCACCGTAGGACTGCAGCATAAGACGCAGCAGCTCCTCTGTCAACGGCGGGCCGCTAAAGTGCAGGTCGCCTTTTTGAGGAAGCGGAATCGGTGCTGGGATAGGCACTGCAGATGCCGAGTAAAAGGGTGGTATGGTCTGGTAGATGGGCTGGGGGTAGACGATCTGCGTCGGGGCACCCGTAGTGGCTGGTGTTGGCGGGTACACCATCGAAAACGGCATCGCGTTCATCACTGGAAACGCCTGCGGAGACGGAATGAGGGAGAGCGGCGGCGAAAACCCCGGGTAGGGCGAAGGGAGGGAGCTGGGGGTGTTGCCGCCGCGATACTGTGGTGACGGGAGCCAGTGCCGCTGGCGATTGCGGTTGCGCTCTTGCCGCATCTGTCGCACCTCGGCCGACTCCGAGTACTTCACCTCGAGTTGATGAGGCCAATTGTCCATGCTAATGGAGTCCCGCGCCTTGATGGCGGCAGTGGCTTCTTGCTGTGAGGAAAACTGAACAAACCCAGATCCTTTGCACTGCCCGAGGGGATTCATGAGAACCGCGCACTCGGTAATGACACCGTGCGGCGAGAACATCTGTCGAAGGTGCTCCTTCGTCGCCCATTGCGGCAGCCCGCGAATGAAAAGGCGGTCGTTTGGCTGGTCATCGAGTCCCTCGTCATGCATGGCAATAGAAACGTGCAGGACGGAGCCACAGTTGGGAGTTGGCTGCGTCAGGTGTGTGGCGTTGATCGCTGCGTGCGCAGACTCCGCTTTCCGGAACATTACAAAGCCAAAGTGGCGGTTCTTTACTACTTTTGTCGATACAATCTCACCAAACTCTTTGTAGCGTTCTCGCAGAGCGTCATCGTCCCACGCGGACGGAATGCCGGCCACGAAGATGTTTGTGGATACATGCGGGGTTATTACTTTGTGAGGGCTACCTTCCGTGACGTTTGCCGACTCCTCCTTGGCGTTGTCGGCTGAGCCGATGTCAACCCGTAAGGAGGGCTTGTAACCGCCCGTTTCGATGCCTTTGGACTGCATTCCTGTGAGGCGCCAAAAGGTCTCGTGAATAGGTGTGAACGAGCTAGCGCTCGACCTTATGTGGTGCTACGGGTGTCGCTGTGATGCAGCGCGCAGAGAGCGCAGCACACATCTCAGGAACAGGAAAGAGAGAGAGAGAAGGCAAACGGTGGATTAAGGGGGGGGGGGAGAAGGGAAAACGTGGGAGGGATTCGAGAAGCCGAGCACGGATTCCGTATACCAGGGTAGGTGGTAATTAAGTATCACTCAGACCTTCACCAAGGATGTGCTGTGCCGCTGTACCCCCCACACATACTTGGACCTCACTGCATACACGAGGTGATAGGATTCCTTCAGGATAGCCACCAACGAGCCGTGACGTAAAAAGGATGAAGGGCGGTGCAAAAGGCAGAGATGGCGGGGCGCGGGGCGGCGTGTAGGGCGAACTCCTACAACGACACGTCCTCTGGTGTGATTCACGTTCCTGCCTTGTTTGCGCAGCGAAGAGCACCACGCCCAATAGGCGTGCGAGACATATATATATTCTTCTGGTTCTTACAACAGACAACGGCATGGACCATCCCACGCCGTTCAGGTGCACACTCGCTCTCACAAAACCGCAATCTGCTCAGGACGCGGACATCTATGAAGCGGGACCTTATTCCAAGACAGGCGAACATCCACCTACCCCCCCCCACACACACACACAGACACACACGTTGCAACACCAAAACGGGAGACACAAAAAGAGAGAGAGAGACAGGGCAAACGCTGTGGGCGCTCGCACCGGAGATCTTGTCGAGAGTCGTCGCTGCAACTTACTGCCCTAACAAAGGCGTGGAAGGATAATTTGGAAGTCGGCGAGAGAGCGAGGCGAATGTTGGAAATCCGCAGCTACACGTCGGCGCACCAAACCTGCGAAGCACACTCGGAGGCACGGACGCACGCATGCAGGCACTAAGAGCAATAATAATAACGAAGCGCGCGCTCGTGCGTGAGCGAAGAGGAAGACAACACCGACAGCAACAAAGAAGAAGCAGCCGGAACTGTAACACCACGGTGCTCGCTAAGGGAGGCGATGGGGGCGGGAGGAGTGCCCGCTTGGCTACTACTGTGCATGCTTTGCGGTTTCGCTGATGCGGCGCGCACCTTCATCTCCAATGTTGACGAGCAGCTGGAGGAGCCACTTCCTCATGTTGATGTCTTCGTCCAGGTACTCTTGGAAGGTATTGTTGCGCAGCTCCTCGGGGAGAATCTTGGGCAGAGCCTCACGCGCACGCTCGTTTTCAGAGAGGCGAAGGTAGCAGCGGATGATGTGCTTCAAAAGGCGCGGCCCGCACACGTGCTCGTTCTGTGGTCCTTTCTCGGCTACCATGCGATGCAGGACGTCGGCGACAGCGGTGAAGCGGCTGGGGTTCTGGCAGGCGTACACCAGGCCCTGGTCCGACATGAGAAGCTTCTGGATGATGAAGGTAGAGATGATCTTCGAAATCTCGATCGCCTGCTCCATGATCTTCAGGCAAATCGGGAAGATCTCTGTGTTGAGGAGGTAGGAGATGATGGCCGGGTCGTCCGCCTTGACTAGCGCACCGATGACGCCTAGTGACGTCAGGCGCAGCACCTCGGACCGCTCTGCTGGGGTGGCGCGCAGAAACGGGTAAAGGAAGAGGCAAATATTGGACTCCATAAAGGGCCGCCGCGACGCGTCGTGCTGGGCGATGACCTGTAGCAGGGTAAGCACGCTGCTAACGCGGTTGATGATCGGCTTCACCGGGGTCGAGGAGGGCGTGTTGAGGAGGGGGTACATGGATACGATCTCTTGCAAAAAGATCGCCATGACACCGACGCTGTACCACAGGGTCGGACCGAGCAAGGTGAACTTCTCGCGCTTCTTGGACAAGGTCAAGATGGCTCGCTCGCGCGTGTCTTGGTGATACAAGTTCTGAATGTGCATCAGCATCTCCCGCACCACATCAGGGTACTGGCTAGGCTCCAGACGGGCGACCTGCTGCGGCAGTGCCGCCTGCGGCGGCTGTGGCTGCGGTTGCTGGGGTGGACGCTGCTGGGGCTGTGCCACGGGAAAGCGACTATATCCTGCCTGCGGAAATCGCTGCTGCCGGTAGCCAAACTTGGCGACATCGTCGCTCTCTTCCTCCCACGGAGGGTACGCAGCGGGCGCGTCCATCTTGTCTGCAGAAAGCGTGGTTGTGCTTGGTCCTTTGTTGTGTGGTGCGCCTGTGTAGGGGAAGGGACACAGGTGTTGAAGAGAGAGGGGGAGTGGAGGATGGTGAACGCGCGGCTGCGGTGGCTCCTTTGTTTCTATTTGTTTTGTTTTCTCCTTGCTCTTTTTTCTTGTCGTACTGCGCGTCGGAGTCTCAGCGGGACTGGGGGAGAGTGAGGGAAAGGTAGAGAGAGGCGTGAGAAGAGGAGCAGCAGCAACGCATGGCAGTCAGAACCGCCGCAGCTGACGCCGGTGTTGCAAGATGCGACACACCGCAGTCCTCAAATACAACTGGGTGCCACGGGGAGAAGCAGGGATATCGCTGTTCTTCTTTGGCGCAGCGGTGCACTGCACAGAAGGCATAGGCGACGATGCTGCGGCTGTGTCGCTCCTGTTTGCGTTGTTAGTTGGACGATGCAAGTGCACGGCTTGTGTGTGTGTGTGTGTGTCGTCCATCGAAGTGATCACGTTTATCTTGTGGGTGTGTGCCTCATCGCTTCTTGGGCCTTCTCAGTTTCGGTGTCATTCTATCTGCGCCTTGAGCGCCGATGACTCTTCCTTGGCGGTGGAGAGCAGCTTCTTGGAAGCGTCTAGGATGCTCTTGAACGCCGAGTACGTCTCCGATATGGTTCGCTCCAAGTCCGCTCGCACCGCCTGCTTCTTCGCGAGACTGTCCTTCAGGGCGGCGAGTCGCTCCTGCATAGCGCGCACTTCGGCAAGCACGCCCTCGTACTCAGCCTCCTCGGCAGAGATTTGCTCTTCAAGCAACGTCTTGCGCTCCTTCATTTTCTCAATCACAGAGACGAGCTCGACACTGGTGGCCTGCACATCCGACCCGAGAGCAGCCATCGTGAAGTGCCGCTCCGGCGCGAAGCTATCGATACGGCACGGTAGTCTAGCCGAGGAGCCTGCAGAGCCGTTGCCTGACAGGCATCAGAGGCCAGCTAAAACGAACTCGACGCTTCGATTCTACCAACCTTCAGGGACCGCTACTGTGAACCAGAGAGAGAGAAGGGAGCTGGTAGTGGTTTTTTTTGGTATGCGAGTGACGTTCGAGGTAGTTGGCGGCGTCGGCAGAAGGGGAGGAAAACAGCTCGGCTCGAGGAGGAGGAGGAGGAGGGAGGCGTGAGTGCGGCGGCCGGGCGCGAGCCGCGAACAGGACGGAGAAGCATGACGGTGCAGTGAAAAAAGAGCTTCAGCGGCAGTGAACGACACGTCCGCACGCAGTGCCGGCGTGGCATTCACTGCTTTACGTGGCACGCGGTTTCCGTGTGAGGGCAGGGCCCATCCAGCAAGGATGCAGATACACGCCGCCTTAACCGCATCTGAACACGTCGAGTACGCCATGCGCTCGAGTGATGAGCTGGACACTGCCGAGCAGCCCCTTTCACGACGCTCACTTGTCTTTGCACTTGCGGATGCTCACCCGCCTTCACTGCAGACGCAGGCGAGAGGGGACAGTACAAGCGACTTCAGTGTCGCACACGTGAAGCAGAAAAACGAACACAAGAACAGGGCTTGACGTGGTACACCAGTCATGGGTGAAGAGGGGAGGGGGGCATCACAACGATCGCCCACGCAAAGGTGAGCGAGAGCCAAAGAGATCAGCACAAACGCAGAGACGCTACAAGGAAGGAGAGAAGCACCCGGGCAGCGACAGGGGAGCGAGAAGACGACCATCGAATGTCAGTGAGGGATGCGACGTGGCGTCTGCCGGCCTGGGCGCTAAGGGTGAGGGTGATGGTGGTGGTGGTGTCGTTTTGATGGATTGCCGCTGGTGCTATTCTACCAGAACGGGTACCATCCCGACCAGGACTGTGCCACGTTGGTGACGTCTGTGGCTTCTTCAATGAGCTGCCCTACCTGCGTGCGTGGGTCGAGGAGCTCCGTGCCAGCCGAGATAAAGTCCTGCCCTTTCAGCTTGGAGCTGAGGCGCTTGACGATGAACACACCCTGATGCACCACATCCACCTCCTCCCCACACAAGTGCTTTGCGACACTAAACGGACCGCTATCGCGTCGCCCAAACGAGTCACACATGGACTCTGCTTCCGCCGCCGACGTGGCGTTGCGCATGTTGGCAATGTTCACCTGCTCTTCGATGGTCTTGTGATCGTTCGACGACTCAGGCTCCTGTCCATGCCTGTTGATGAGGCGCCACGAAATAAGCGGGTCTTGAATGAATGCCTCGAGGAGGGCCAGCACACTGTGGCTACCCTCGCGCAACACGCACATCGCCGTCTCCGAGCAGGCACGAAAGGCCCCGTCGACGCCCGACACGTCGAGCGCGCTGCGCAGCATACGTGTCAACCGGAACGGCACCTTTTCGGGGAACTTATCGCGCGTCATGGCCACCTCAAAGCAGTCACCAAAGTCGATGTGCACCACCAATCCTGAGGCGCGCTGCAGCATGATGTTGTTTGGGTGGCGGTCGCCGAGGCCGAGAATGTAGCCTACGATGCTCATGTTTGCCAAGGACGTTGTGTACATGCGGCGTCGATCGTACCAGACCTCGCAGTTCGGCGACGTGTTCCACATGGCCTTGCGAATGTCCTGCCCGGAGGTGTGATCGGAGAGGAACTCCAGTACCTCTACCTTCGACATGATGGTCAGGTAGTCGTACGCCTTGGAGTTGTCAAAGGTGATGATCTGGTCCAGCATACGCATCTCCAGTTCCACCGGGATCGATTTGCGTTCGCGAAAGTGTTTGACGACTTCGTGCAGCGTGTCGCAGCCGTCGACCCAGCCAATGATACCGACGTTGTCTTTTAGCGGCGTGACAGAGTAGCGCTGGATTTGGAAGCCTAAGTTCTTGCTCGCCCTCGAGTCGGACTGCATGAGGATGTTGACTAGCGAGAAGAGCTGCATGACGCGCTCGTCCAGGCGGAGATCCTCGCGCCCTTTAAGCAGGAACTTCTGCAATTTCCCCTCCGCCGTGATGACGCCAATCCGCTTCGGCCGCTGCTTGCTTGCGATGACGATGATGTCTTTCTGAAAGCGGTTCACCTTCGCTACCGACTCCTCGCGAACAGGTCGTGCGTCGGGGATCCCGATGGAGAGGTTGCGCGCCTCGAACAGCTTCGGGCTGCAGAACTGCAGCTGTAGTGTGTCGCTCGATTTGATCTGTTTGTCGATGTTGCAGTACACGCTGTGGTACAGCTTCCATGCAGATTGAATGTCGCCGGTGTACCGCGTTGACGAGTACGACCGCAGCCAATCCCGGGCCTCGGTCAGACGTTTGCTGTACTTGGACAGAAACTCAGATTCCACCACCGTCTCCGGCACCCGTGTCAACGTCTCGTGAATCGGCAGCAGCATGCGTATCATCTCGTCGGTGCTGCGGCGGCCAAAGAAGGCGGTCGCCGCCGCTTCCAGCTTGTCATACCATTGCTCGTAGATTAGGGCCGAGACGCGGATGAGCTCGTCAATCATGAGACGACCCTGCAGCACAATCACTGGATACCGCTCCTGAAGCTTGCCCAGCACCTCATTGGAGTACCTCTTACGCCGCTCCGAATCAGACATGGTGCACAGGTTCAGCGGGTACACCAATGTGTGGGGGTAGTCGTAGCCCACGTTGGTCAGGACATCCGCCACAAGCCGGCAGCTGTCGTCGGAGCCGGTGTCGAGCCGGGCGACCAGCTGTGGCACCACAAGGTGCCACACGCGCGACGGCACATCGAAGACACGCTCGCGCAGCTCCTTCAAGTTGTGATCAGAGTCGCAGTGGCTCGACCAGAGCGTGAGCAGCTTGAGCACGTCTTGAATGAGCGTCGAGTCAGACGCCCCCAGCTGAATGCTTCGGATAAAGCCCTCGATCGCGTTGCGGCACGTTTCTTCGCCCTTGTCTGTCTGCAGCAGCTGCGCGTTCGCCTCGGCCCACTTACGCCACGCCAGAAACCACTGTGGGTCGTACATGATAGCGGTCTTGAAGCACTGCACAGACTCGATGAGATCCACCTTGCTGCCGAGGCGCGTGTAGGCCCGCGCCAACACTGCCGAGTTTTGCGCCTTGGTGTGCACGTCAATCATCTTCTTGATGAGGTCGCTCTCGGTTCCGAAGGCGCTGCCGGGGCCAAGTGCGTTGGTGTCGGAGAGATATGAGATGTACTGCATCACCACGCGTGGGTTCACATTGCGGCTCGTGAGTTGCTCCAGGGTCGGGTTTGCGAACCCGAGGAGCTCGGCCAGCGTAAACTTCTCTAGCTGTCGCGCCTTCTCCTGCCGACAGAGCTTGGTGAACTGGATGCGCGTCTTCACGTCCTCATGGGGCGAGATGAGTAGGCCGCGGATCCCCAGCACCTGCTTCCATGTCGGTACCGTCGCATGCATCATGCGAATGCGCTGCTCCCATATATGGCAGAGATGCGGTATGTGTGCGGCAGAGCTGAGCGCCTTCTGCGTCTGCTTCGCGATGATGACCTCCTCCACCTCCGTCAGCTGCTGCGCCACCACCAGCCCCTCGTAGGCGCGCGCGTACGACTCGTGCAGCAAGCTTGTCAGATCCTCCAGAAGCACCTTGCGCCCGTTCGTCACGGAGACGAGCGCGGCGTCGTAGTTGCCGCGCACCACCTCCAGAGCCGCCTTCGACACGTGGTAGAGAACCATGTCCGGCGGCAACCAGTCCAGGACGTGCTCCAGTGTGTCCCACGACTGCAGCCGGATCGACGCGTCTGCGGCGTACTGCGAGACAAAAAAGAGCACGTGCATCTCATCTGTATCTGTCACGCGGTCCTTGCAGTTGTGGAGCATGCTGCCCCACTGCTCCAGCACCTTGTCGTACTCGCCAAGCTCGCTCAGGCACAACATGAGTCGCGCGTTCACCTCAACACGGCGGTCGCGACAGCTCTCCTCCGCCTTTAAGGAGGACGGGGTGAGGTCGCTGTTGGACGTGTAGTGCAGCATGCGAGACCAGCCGCGGCTGCCGTTCTTGTACCCGCGGGCCTTGGATAAGTTCTCCGAGCTGCTCGCCTCCAACGGGGCAGCCTCCAGCTCCAGCTCCTGCTGCGTCAGCTGGAGCGCCTCCGTGTAGCGCGCGAGCTTAACCAGGCTTGTCTGCAGCAGGCTGCGCCGCTGCTCCTCGCTCGTCATGTTCAAGATTCCAACGGAGGAGTCCACCATGTGTAGCTCACTGTAGAGAGAGATGAGCGACTCGACGGTGCCGACAGGGTCTTCGCGGTAGGCGGCCTCGCGCCAGAAGAGCGCCTTCGCCAACATTCCGCGGTTCCACGCGCACTCGGAGAGGTCATTGTACGAGATGAACAAGGCCTCGCCAACGTGGTCCATGTACTCCACGATACCAAGCAGCATCGTCACCACCTCCGCCGGGACAGTGGTCGACATCATTGCCTGACGAAACGACTGCCGGAAAAAGTCGGTGATAGCGGTTTGCAGCGCTGAGCTTGCGTAATTCCACATGGAGCGAAAGGCGATTTGGAGTGTGTCTTGCACAAACTGCGTCGATTTCTCGACCAGCGGAGCTGCGTTGATGCCGATGGGCACCGCCGTGCAGCGGAAGACCTGAAACGGCGACTCTTGCAGCAGCGTGATGGCGAACTGGTCCGACCACTTGACCCACTCCTCCTTCGTGAGGGGAACGACCTTCATTGGGCTGATGAGACGCTGCTCGTTGATGGGCATGGTGCGCTCCTCGGCGGCCCCTGCATTTGCGTTGTCGTCGTTGAGGTTTGCGTAGCTCCACACCTCGCCCATGCGCGACATGCTCTTCATTACGACGGATTCGCATGTCTTCAGCAGTGCGGCAACCTCCGCGTTTTGTTGCTGGATCGACATTGGGCTGCGTGCACAGCGGAGGCCGGTGGCGACGCGGTTGTTCATTACACCAAACTCCGTGTTTGTGATGCGGTAGTTCTTCAAGGCCTGAATGATGTACGTTGAGTACTTGAGGAAATTGCCCTGCAGCTCCTCGATCAGGACGCAGAAGACCCCCATGATGTTGTTGCAGAGAGCAGAACTATCGCGTCCCCGTGTCTTGCGTGCAAGGTCGACGGAGAGGCATGCCAGCAGGCATCGAACAATAGCGCCGACGAGCTCATCGACATACAGCTTGAGGCAGATCTCCTTAAGCGTCACCACACAGTGGTTCACAAAGTCAAGCGGATTTGCCGGGTTCTGTAGGGCGCCGAGGAGGTTATCCACCACCGCCTCCGTGCACGGCTGCAGGGAGTCGACATGGCGCACAATATACTCAAGTACGGCGTACTTGAGGTCGGCGCGGAGGTCAGCACGGTTGAGCGTGTCGAAGAGTTGCGGCAGGATGCGGGAGTGCTGCTGGCCGTAGTGCCGATTGCCGGAGGCTTCGAAGTTGGCGACAAACGAGAGCATGCGCACGGCTAAAAACCGGTAGTTGACCTGCAACTCCCATACGTTGTCAAACACGCGGTAAATCTCGTTCACGTCGTTGAGCACCACCGCACCGGCGTAGCGAATGATGTTGCAGAACTCGAAGAGCACGGTCGCAAAGAGGCGGCCGCCAGGCAGCTGCCGGATGACACGGGCCAGCGGCCCGATCACGAGACCGATTTCACTCTTGGAGCACGGAATATGCTCAAAGATGTTCAGCATCGTCTGCACACCCGTGCGCAGCAGCCCTTCGCGCGCGCCGGCGGAGCGCTTGCTCTCCGGGTCAAGCAGCGCCGCCACTGCGCCGAGCACAATGCGGCAGCACTTCACGTGTGTCACCCTGTCCACCACCACCGCGCTCATCCCACACGCCTTCTCCTTCTCGTTGAGATTGAAGGACTGGAACACGTGCGAGTCCAGCGCACCGATCACGCCAATGCACCGCAGCGCTTCTAGGCGGATATCTACGCTCTCCTCTGTTCTGTGCAGCAGCGTGCAGAGCTGTTGAAAGAGCCGAGGATACAGCACGTACGGCGAGGCACCTTCCATGAGCGGCGCCAGGGTTGCTGAGAGGAAGCGGAGACAGGACAGCCGGATGATGTGATACGACCGGTCCACCGGCAAGGTTTCCAGCAGCTCGCACACGAGAGCGATTTCACGTTTGGAGGAGAAGGGGGTGCTGCCAAACTTCCGGAGCGCCGCTGCGACGGCTGTGCAGCAGTGCAAAAACGACAGGAGAATGCTGGAGCGGGAGGAGAGGGTGCTAAAGTACGGCACCAGGGCCTCGCAGATGCCTTCCGTAAAGTTCACTACCAGTTGCGGCGCGCGCGTCGCGATCGCGGCGAGGAGGCGGAACCCGTTTTGGACGGTGTCCATATTGAAGGTGGACGTAATGAAGTGTAGAAGGACGACCATCTCCTCCCGTAGCGCAGGCAGAATGTGAGAAGGGTCATAGCGGATCATTTGGCACAGCTGCTCCGTCGCCGCCACGCGACAGTTGATGGATTCGTCACCCAGGGCAGAATAGAAGCGAAAGAGATACTGCTGCTCGCTAAGGTATGGATAAAAGTCCTCTGTAAAGGCACTCAGAATGGTCTGACGCACCACCGGATTGGGGTCTGACAACCCTACAACCAGCATGCGCGTGATGACAGTGTTGACGCACATGCGACGTGCGATACTGAGGTCGCCTTTCTCGCCAGGGGGGATGAGAAGCTTGACGATCGTATAGACAGCTGCGTTGCGCACGGCGACGCTGTTGCTGTCGATAAAAGGCAGCACCGAGACGCGCAGAAAGTCGCCCATGAGCTCCGAGTTGGAGAAGCCGAACTGCTTGAGAGCGTTCAGGGCGACGGAGATCTGATACTCGGAGGCGCTCACATCCGTCAAGCTCTCACTGACGCGTGGCGCGTCGATCTGCTGTCGGAATGGGAGACCGCATAGTGTGACGGAGATCATGTCAAGCAGCGACTCCTCCAGCTTTGCTCGGTACTGCACGCTCGACGACTCGATGATGGCGCGCATGCACTCAATCAGCTCCGCGGAAAGTCCCCACACAAACACGTTCTCGATGCACGACTCCACGTATGTCTCCATCTTGGATGGCCGGCACTCCTTGCAGATGATGGAGAAACACTGCAGCGCCTTCCAGCACGGGCTCGAGGACTTCTCGAAAATGGTCTTGATTACTTCACACGTGTCGTCTACGAAGGGTGCAAACTCTGCCTTGCCTACAATCGGAATGATCTCAGAGAGCATCTCGAAGGCGGTGTTCCGCTGAATGTTGCGGTTGACGGAGTCCAGCGCGAAGCGCACGCTGTCCTTGAGCTGGTGCGCGACAAACTGTGGTGCACTGAAGCGGCAGAGAACAACCAGGCAGCGGAACAGGAGCTCGCGCGTCTCGGCGTTGACGTTCGCGCCGCCCCCCATGATGTACGGGACGAGAAGGGTGGAGAGGTCTTCGTAGCGTATGTTGCTGGTGCCGATCGAGTTGATGACGATGGGCTCGAATGCAAGGAGGCCAGCAATGCGTTTGTCCTTCGATTTAGAGGCGAGATTACCCTTCAGGTGTGACATCAATGAGTCGCAGGTCTCAGCACGAATGGCGGCAGGGCGGTTGACCAGAAGCTTTGCGCATAGCGTGAAGAGACACAGAGCGCGCGAGCGGACCTCCTCGTCGTGCACCACCAGGCAGTCCCAAATCCTATCGAACACCTCGGAGAGCCGTGGCAGAATCACCATTGGAATGCGCAACGCGACCTCCGTGAGCACCAAGATGCCACAAATGCGACGAGGCTGCGACTTGGCATCCGACAGCGAAATCCACTCGAGTGTCTCTCCGATTTGAGTGCGCACAAAGTCCGTCGTCATGCTGTAGCTAAGCGTCTGCGCGAACGTCTTTGCAGCTGCCACAGCGACGGGGATTTCATTCACCGCCATGAGACAAAGCCGCAAGTAGCTGTTGCACTGCGACAGCTGGATGACAGACAAGTCTAGGTTTAGCAGAATGTCCAGAACAGTGAGTTCGCAGAGCACATCAAGCGACGTGCCGTGCACCACCTCAAAGCTCTCGAGACACATAAGCAGCGACGACACCACCATCTCATACTCCTGCACGCTTTTGCCCTGCAACTCCTTTGCTTGCTTCACCCCCTCCGTCACAAAGGCAATGCGCTCGTCGCGACTGCCGGCTAGTGCGCGGATGGAGGCCGCGAGTTTCTCCGAGTCGACCGACGACATGGCTGCTGTTTTCGTAGCCTCTAGTGTATACGTTCGGTTGTGTGTGCGTGTGTGCCTCCGAGATAGAAACGAGACAGACGGCGAAGGCTTCTCGGGAACAATAGACGAAACATAAAAAAAAACGGGGAGAAAACGTTGCGGCGGGGGAGGTGAGGCAGGCTTTGACAAGCACAGCACCCGTCGCTCGGCAGGCACCACTGGCGCGTCCTGTACGAGTAGTGCGCAGGAGCGCCTTGAAGCAGGGAGAGGTGAAGATGCTAGAGGCTAAGGACTCCCAAACCTTGCGAGTCGCACCTCTCACAAGGTGAGGTCTTCCCCCAGCGAGAAACAGAGGGCGTTCGACCACAGAGGTTACGCAGACGGACACACGGAAACACAACGGCGTGTCAAACGGTGATTGGAGCGATGTCTTCAGCAAGGATTAAAAAAAAATCGCACAAGAGGAAAGGTGGTGTCGAGGGACGATTTCGTTTTGCGGTGTTGCCAACACGTACGTGTGCGCGTCACTGCACCGGAGGTAGTCTGTTCGCACGTGTTTACAACAAAAAAAGATGTAAATCGAGGTCTCTACTCCGCAGCAACGCTACCAAAAAGAAATCAAACAAGAGTAAGCCGACGACGCGCAAGCCCCCACAAGAGGCAGTTTAGCTCACGTACCTCCTCCACCGCCTAAAAGGTGCCCCCCAAAAGAAGAGCGAGAAGGCAGTAAAAGAGGAGAGGAGGGGAGGATGATGCGCAGGTAGGCTACCGAAAGCAGTACAGATACATACACACAGCTTGTTACCAACGCCGCTGACGTCCCTCCAACACGCCCCGGCAAAAATAACAACAAAACGATGACTGTACAGTACTGCACGTTAGTCCGTGTTGTTCAGGAAAGACCGAGAGGGTTGCGGAGGAAGCGCAGGCAGAGCGAGAGAGAGAGACATGGGTTTGAGGAGGGAGTAGTTTGTATTATCGTATACCCTGCACAGCTGGAGGGGGAGGAAACTATATAGGGTGCAGGGACAGCCCCCTCCTCCCCCTCAAGGAACCAAACGCTGCGACGCCCGGCGAGCACGTGGAGGAGGAGAAAAGGTCTCCACTCCATCGTTCTCGCGAGGGGTGACGCGGGCAACCACATTTGCACTGAAAGCGTCGGAGAAACCGCTAACGTACCGCCAACAACGACACGGATATCCAAAGACCGCGTCGAAGCATGAATATCAAGAGCAACTTTTAACAGGGTTTCTTGTATACTTCAGCTGGCACAAACATCAGCACGAGCGGCACAGGACCGCAGACTTCAGACATTCAAGAACACACAGCCATGGTCGACCAGCGTGGACGCGGTACACGGGAGGGGGCCCGATAAGATAGCGCCACTGCACACACACGCACACACACACATGCAGACTGCGCGGCAT
>ATBK01001162.1:0-22845 GCA_000443025.1 Leishmania gerbilli
TCTCTCTCTCTTTATATACGCGTGTGCGCGTTGGTATTAATGGACTTGCGTTCTTGTATGCGCTTATTCGTTGAGCGACTTTATTCCGTGGCGTACGCTGCGGTGGAGCTGTCGGTGTGGACTGCTGTGTTTGTAGGCTTTAGACTTTGTTTTGCGGTTGAAGCTTCTTTGACATACTTTAGTGTGCTTCGTGTTCTTGGTCTGTGGTGTTTTATGGTGTTGGAGCGCGTGTGAGGGACGTAGTGCGGATAGCGTGCTGCGTGGTATGCCACTGCGAGTACCAGAGGTCGGTGCTGGAATGAGTCAGCAGGACACGTGACGAGCAAAGCATACTTTTTTGTAGCTTGTAGGATCTATGAATGGCGAAAATCGGCGGTCATGTTGGCCGGCCAAACTCGAATTCGGTGATGGTATACTCCACGCTGTTAGCTTCTGCTTCATGTGAGCAGCGCGACGCAAGTTTGGTTTTCTCAGCAGCAGCAGGGTATACATGCACACTTGGCTGCTGACCACTCCTCCTTAGTGCGTGTTAGGGATTTCACGCAGAGCACACTTTGAAGGTCTCGCAGGGCCCCCCTGCTTGCTCGCTATGTGGCATAGTGGGCACCGGTGAGAGAAGATCGCGTCCAGCAGACACCTTGTGCATTTTTATGGAGGCGATGCACCGATGATTGTTGTGGAAAGGCACTGTAATGAAAAAGCTATTGATGCCCTAAGCACAGATTTTCACCTGATGAAGGGTCGCTGTCCCTCACCAGCGCAACTTCTATGTGCTCACTGGTCCCATCGTAGGCGGCTCTGCCCTGGTGTGGGCGAATGAGGGAATGAGGGCCTTCCACACGGATTCTGCACTGGAGCGTGAGGCTTTCTCTGTGTTGTCGCCTTGCCGACGAGGCTGCGCGAAGGACTATTTCTCCGTGCACTCATGAAAGTCGCAGCAATTGCACAAAAAGAATGTACTATGTGTTTTCGGTTCCACGCTCCATCGGTTCCCCCTTTGTTCCCGTTTTTCCCTCGCCCCTTCTCCGCCGCCGCGGGGGTGGTGTTTGTTGCTGATGTGTGTGGTGTACACCCGCGAATGGTTCGTGTATTGTGCGGCTTCTGTCGCTCTCATATCCTCTGTTGCGGCATCCACCATCGAACGCGTTTCACTCTCCTCCTTTGTGCGGCGCTGGAATCTTGCATAGAGGGTTTTTTATATCCGCTTGCCCCCCTGTTTGTTTTTGGTTCCCACCGAGTTGCCGCTGCATTCTCGTTTTCGCATTTGCCTCGGTCCTTTTTGTGCCGCTCATCTGTGCGTTCCGGTCTTCTGTGAGGCCCTCGCGACGGGAGTTGAGCTCGGCGGTTGCAGCTCTCCTGCTTTGGCTTAGCGCTTTCCCTTGCCCGCGTGTGTGCTTCAATTGTGCCGTGTGCGCGCGCTCTTACCTTCGGGAGCGTTCTGGTGTTTACTTTCTCGGCATCGACGCCCTCACGGTCCTTGGTAGCGGCTCCGTTTGCGCATCGGAAAAGTGAATCTAGGGAAGTTGCAGACATTCTTCGATCCCTCCCTGGTATCCTTCACCCTCTTTCACATCTCTGTACACTTTCTGTTATGGTGCGCGCCACACTTTCTTCGAACCTGTTTCACCAAGCGCAACTCGCTGACTTCACATTACCATTGGTGTCGGAGGCGTCGCGCTGTTACTCTCTCCCTGTTTTTGCTATTCTTGCTCAGCACACAGCCCAGCTCACCGACACGCCCTTTCGGCGGGCACGAGTAGAACACTGATATTTCGCACTATGGGTACGTGGCTGACAAGTCTGAAGCAGACACTTGGTCTGCTGCCAGCGGACCGCAAAATTCGTGTCTTGATGCTCGGCCTGGACAATGCGGGGAAGACTTCAATTCTCTATCGGCTACACCTCGGTGATGTGGTTACCACCGTCCCCACTGTGGGAGTCAACCTAGAAACTCTTCACTACAAGAATATTTCCTTCGAAGTGTGGGACCTTGGCGGCCAAACGGGCGTGCGACCGTACTGGCGTTGCTACTTCAGCGACACAGACGCCGTCATCTACGTGGTGGACAGCACTGACAGGGATCGTATGGGCGTCGCCAAGCACGAACTGTACGCTCTCCTAGACGAGGACGAGCTCAGAAAGAGTCTCTTGCTCATATTCGCCAATAAGCAAGATTTGCCGGACGCCGCCAGTGAGGCAGAGATTGCCGAACAGCTTGGTGTGTCGTCCATTATGAACCGTACGTGGACGATTGTAAAAAGCAGTTCAAAAACAGGTGATGGCCTGGTGGAGGGCATGGACTGGCTCGTGGAGAGGCTTCGTGAACAAGGGCTCGGTGCTTAGTGACCGCCTTGCCAGCCCTCTCCCAGCTTCTCCGACTTCTCTAATTCCTGGCCACTTGCTCGTGTTTCGGATGGCTGGAGAACGTGCAAGCTGGAGAGCTGTAGGAATGCGACCATCAACGATGTTTGATGCTTGGTTTGTCTGTCTAGTTGTTATGCCGCCGCTCGCCTTTGGAAGGATGTGGGGTTGATGATGTGGAAGGCCTTCACATCACACATGCAGGCAATGAAGGTTTTATTCTCGCTGCGTGAGCTTCCTTCCCACTGCATTGCATAGCCACACTTTAATCCTGGCTCCCTTGGTTGCGTGTACGTGGAGGCTTGTATGTCTGCGACGATGTTTTCCTCTCATTTCATGGTTGCGTGGTGGGTCTGATTCGGCGTCTTCTTTCCAGCTGTATATCTGTGCGGCCCCGCGGATGTGTATGTCTGGCTGAGGTGTGTGTGTGTGTGTTTGTGCGTGCCGCTCTGTCTTTCTCGCACATTGTCGGTGTCAAGTAGCGCCTTGATCGCTGTCGTCTACGTGCGCGATGCTTCTCGGGTGCCCACGCTTCCCTCTAGACCTATCGACCACGTTGAATGGAGACAAGGATGAGCACAGCAGACGTGCCAAGGAGGAGTTAGGCAGTGAATGCACTACGATCTCTTTGTGTGTATCAAGGCCGCTGGAACGCAGTTCCTAGGCACCTTCCTCGGTGCCCACCTTAACCTGTGGTGTCACCAGTGCACTTGTACATGCGGCGAGGCGCCCGGGCATGTGACGGTACACTGACTTCTAGCACAGCGAGGCGCTGTCTGTCTAGCTGCTCTTTGTTTCACCCCCTACCCTGTACAACGCGTAAGCACCACTACCAGGTGCTGCCTCTCGGGAAGCGCACAGCCATTCTCAGCTGATGTGCGCAGGCGAACTTGAGCTCTTGACAGCTCCCCGCTCCTCTAATCATTTCCGTTACTCTCTTCACGCATCCTGCTTCGTGGTGGTCTTCTATTGCTCCCGGACACTCTGCGTCCCTCTCACTCGCTCTCACGTCTGCACTCCACTCCGACGCTCGAACCATACGCTGAAAACCAGAAGTGGTTTCGCTTGCAGCTTCATGCCAGGGAAAGTATGGACTTCTACGCTTTGCAAGACAGTCTCTTGCGCAATGCCAAGAGCGGAGGCAGCTCTGACACCGGCGACGTCGAGTCGAGGTACTTCTTGATGGAGAAAATCGGCTCTGGCTCTTATGGCGATGTCTGGAGCGCGACTCGGCGAACAGGGGCGAAGGACATCTACGCGGTGAAGCGCATCGACAAGCGTCAGGCGGGCACCAAGGGACTGCGGAGCGTCATGGGGGAAGTGGAGACGATGAGCCTTCTTTCTCATCCCAATATCGTCAAGCTGGAGGAGACGTATCAAGACGAAGCTTGCCTATCAATTGTGATGGAGTACCTCCCTGGCGGTTCCCTTCAGCACCGGATAGACCGGCAAAACGTGTCTGAGCTGGAGACGCGGCGCTTCATCACGCAGCTGCTGATGGCTGTCGAGTACATTCATGAAAAAGGTATTGTCCACCGCGATTTAAAGCCGAGCAACTGCCTACTGTCTCAAAACGACCTCGTCGTAAAGATATCAGACTTCGGGCTCTCCGTGTTTGCCGGCAGTAAGCAATGCTTGACGACGTGCTGTGGCACGCTGCACTTCATGGCACCCGAGATTCTGCTCGAGAAAAACTACGGCAAGCCGGTGGACATGTGGGCCATGGGCGTTATGGCACACGTGATGTTTTTAGGTTGTTACCCATTTCAGGCCCGTACAGAGGCGGCGCTGACGAAGGAGATCTGCCGCGGGTATCGTCCGCGGGAGGAGGGTGCTGGTGGGCTGCGATGTCCACCACTGCTACTGGACTTTATCAGTCAGCTTCTCCTTTACGACCCACACCGTCGAATGAGCGCCAAAGACGCTCTCAAGCACCCATGGATCAAGGAAGGCTTAGACGCCAACCGGCGGACATCCCTATACCCGTCGCAGGCACCCTCGGCGACAGCGATGAAGCCATCTGCGCGGTGGCGAGCGGCGGTGCTTGCAGTCATGGGCGTGCAGCGGCTGCTCTACCTGCAGAAAATTCAGCGGCTAGTGCGACTCGGTTATGACGGCTTTCCGATTTTGCGTGACTACCGCTACCTCGTCACCGGCAAGTATGTACCTGCGAGCACCTCTGTAGAGTGTAGCCACATGTTTCACGCTCGACCGATGGCGCTGCTCGAGCTGATCTCCATGATAGATACGTGCCCGTTCCTGAAACATGTAGATCTTAGCTGGAATAACATTCACAGCTTATCTATAATCCAGTCGCTGCTCAAGGTGGTGACACGACACCCTTCACTGCAATCTATTGACCTGTCTCACAATCCCATCCCGGCCGTGGCAGGGCGTTCCATCGTGCGACTGATCCGCAACCCGCTTTCGCAGGTGACATGCATCAACGTCGGCGACACCGGAATCAGTGCCGACACCATTGGGCAGATCAACTCCTTTTTAAAGGAGAAGCTAACCCCTGCCGCGCTGTCGTACAGCGTCTCCACCGGAGACATGCAAAGCCGACTCACTCAGGGTAGTGGCGATGACGCGCTCATGACGTCATCGCTTACTATGGTGAGCTCCTTGCAGCAAAAGCGTAGCATTGGTAGTGGGCCACCCAAGCAGCCCGCGAAGAAAGAATCGCGCGGCGTGCGGCTACCCCCGATTTCACGTCCACCAGTGGCTAGGCGCCATGGGAAGATGCCTTAGATCATGCGAGAGTAGAACGTGCGAGGACAAGGAGGGAGACCGCCTTCGCATACGGGCATGCCGAATATTTCTGTCTTCCTCTTATGCTTGTTCACTTCTCTTTAGGTATGTCGCTCGTCTTTTCCCTCCTCTCACTCCCCAACACATGTCCTCATGCACGGTGTGACAGAGTGGCTCCCTTGATTTGTTGCTCCTCCCTATGTGCTTATATGGTCGCATCTCGATGCCTCTTGTCTGCGCCTCCTGTTACAATGCCCGATGAAGCGCGCATCGGTTTCCATACGCGTTACCACATTGTCTGCACACTCCGTTGTACTTTCTCGTTTCCTTGTTCTCTTTGAGGGGATGGTGCGCAGCGACGAGGGCCTCTTTTTGTTCTTCCTAGCGCCTCTCGTATTTTTGGTGCAGAAGCGTGCGTCATCGCTGTTCTGACTCTCTCTCGCTTCCATCTCCCCTCCCTCATTCACCCCTGATGTTATCCAGCACGGCGATGACTGTGATGTGACATGCGTGCCCGTTCTTTTTCTACTTCTTTGCTCTTGCTTGTCGACCGCCTCTTTCTATCCGCTTCTCTCTCGGTATCTCTCGTGCCCGTCCCTGTTTCGCCTAGCGGCCGCCGCACGGACGCCATGACACCCCCTTCCGTCCTCCTCGTTTTTCTTTTCTGCTTCGCGTGAAACGTGTGCCTCATTTTGGTTTCTTCGTTCCTGCCTACTTCTTTTCTGTTTCCCTTGGTAGGACGACGAGAAACGGGACCCCGCCCCTTTCTTGTTTGCGCGAGGTCGCAGAAGAGGGAAGGTGCAGAGTGCAGGAAAGGGGGGAGGGGAGAGCACAGGGGGACAAGACGACTCTCGCCGTCGCGATAATCTAATCATGTAGATGACGAGCGAGTAATATTGACTTCATGAGCTGCTGCAGTGTGTTGGCTTTTTTTTTCTCCTCCCTCCTTTTCGTTGCCACTCTGTCCTCTGGTGAAGTGACTCATACACAACAAGTCGTGTTTCATGTGAAACGCTCAAAGCAACGCGTTCCTGGCGCTCCTATCCAGTAGCGAACCACAACAGCGCACATCTGAAGATTCCGCTGCCTGTGTGCCGCCGCTTGGTTCCCTATGGCAGCACCACCACACCGTGGCGCTCTTGGTGCTGCCAGACGTGTGCTGCGGATGCGCACCACTCGACCGCGGATCCCTTTTCAGATTCACTCTCGTGACCTCATCCTACCAAGGAGAGCGAGCCACTAGCAAAATGCCTCCCTCTCTTTGCCTGTCCTGCATCAGCCGCCACTGCAGCTCTAGTGTCGAGTCCCAACTGGTTTCCTTCCACACGTTACAAAATCTTCTTTCCTTTCATTGCCTCCACCAATCTTTTGCCTTTGAACGCCACTTGTATTGCCGTTTTTGTCCCTCCCGTCATCCTCTACGCGTGACCGCTGTACGCCCCAGCCTCGGTTTTCCTCCATCGATACTGGTGTGTCTCGCTGTCCTGTATGCGACGGAGAAGAGGCGAATGCCATATTGGAGTCACCGTGTGTACGTGCACTAAACATCCGTCGCTGCAGGGTATGGAATGGGTCAGGCGGTAATGGAGGATCAAGGAAACTCACTGGTGGTGTGGGGGAGCACTGGGAGACGGCTCCAGTTCTCCCTGCAGGATTTGAAGATGCCCGCGAGCCTTCGCGACACTCCGCACTTTCACTTTTACGAGAAGCAGTGGGACGCCGTGGCGAGCTTCTGGTTTAACCGTGTTTTGAAGGAGTCGGCCCTCCAGCACCTTTCGGTGGAGGCCATCGTGGAGTTCATTCGTGAAGACATCTCCAAGCGCTGGGAGCGGCGTCGAGAAGAGCAGAGCATCTACAAGAAGCGGAAGAGACTGTTGCAGCGTAGTGGCCCAGCAGGAACTCCCTCGGCATCTGTGTTGCTAACAAACGTGACGACACTCGACGGCTACCACGCGGCTACGGAGATGGAGCAGAGGGATTTGGTAACGGCCTTGGTAGAGCGAGTCGAGGACGTCGCAAAAGACAAGGTAGAATCCTGGCAGGTGCTCGTCGACGACGCATTGGAACAACGGCCCGCCAAGGCTGCGCGTGTAGAAGGTACCACGGCAACGTCGGGGGAGCACTCTGACAACGACGCTGACGCTGCCAGCGACTTTGACGACCGCGTTGCCGTCGTCTTGAAGCTATCCAGCAAGGAAAAGGCCGCTACCACGATTGCCCACCTCCACGGTAGCAGGTTCGACGACCGCCGAGTATTGTGCCGGTTCTGGAGCGAATAGTGATTTCTACGACTCTCTCCGCCTGCGCCTTTTGCGTGCGTGAAGATGTGCAGGGAAGAGTATGGCCCCACAACCCAAGTGTTTGGCTGCGCGGTAATGTGAGTTTGGCGCGCAGGTGGGCTGCCTGGCTCAGTCAGGAGCTCAATAATGGCAAGACCGCCTTCTCTTCCGCGTTGTCCACCTCGCTTTTCCAGCTACCGCTTCGTCTTCTTTCAACCCTCCCCCCTTGTGGCTAGTCTGAACGACGGTAGCGGACAACAAAAGTAGGGTTTTGGTCGTTTCAGCGGTTGGCGTGCCACGAATGCATGCAGGCGTGCATTCTTCTGCTTGCCGTCTCGACACTGCTACGCGTCGCAGTGCTTTCAAGCGTGATCTTTGGTCGCCCGTGCATGACAGCTCGCCTTGGGGCCAGTTCTACGTTGTTATCTTGGTCATTCTTCGCAGCCACGACGCTCCCCGCAATCACTGCACCGCCGTCAGGTCCTTCGCCGCGCGCCCATCGTCCCCTGGGCTCGTCGCATGTCCTCTCATTCTCTCACACTCATCGTCGGCCTTCTCTCCTCTTCAAATATTTCCGGTGCCGCTACGGGCGGGCTCCGTGATTTGTCGTTCAAGCCTCTTTGAGCGAGCACACGCAGCAGCGAAGGGACTTGCGCATCAGCAGTGCAGCTGTTTCACCGGACTCCTGATCTCCTTCTTGTGTAACCAGCCATCATTATTGGTGTTTCTCTCTATAGCTGCCTCTCCCCCTCCCCCTCTTTCTAACCTTCGAGCCAGCGGCGGATGCGGCGCTGGACGGCAACCGCCGCGCCGGCGGCGGTCCAGAGGCAGTCGTGCCTTTTGGTGTTGCGCTGCGCCACCACTGGGGTGCAGCACAGTTACAAGCCCGGTTGCTTCGTATTGGCACTGCGCTCCCTCTTTGTGACGCTTACACCGACGTCTCTGAAGAGGCGGATTGCGATTCGCATGCAAACCGGGATGGAGCGCACTGAGGAACTGGAGAGGGAACTGCAGTGGCTACAGAAGCACGGGTCGCCGCTGCAAGTGATGGGGCTTCCGAACCACGCGGAACTAGCCGAGGTCCGTGCTCGGTACCGAAGTTTGGTCCTGGAAACCCACCCCGACACGGCAAAGAACACCACAGGTGAGAGCGAGTACGCCATTTTGCAGACAGCGTACAAGATGTGCGTCAATCCAGCCAGCCTCTGGCATCAAAATGGCGCTTCACCAGCGCTGCACCGTCAGCTGCTACAGGTATCCAAGAAGAAGTTACGTCGGATAGATCGTGTGCACGTCTTCGCTACATTCTCTTACACCGTGATGCTTGCCATTGGTGTATTCTTCTCCACCGTGGTCGTGAGCAATGGACTTGAGGCAGCGCTGAAGTTCTTCGACCCGGAGTTCTACCACTTCATGGTTCAGCAGGAGAAGGAGGAAGACCGCAAGCGTGCAGCGGGGGAGGTGGTAGACACGGACCCGAAACGACTCGCACCAACAGCCGTACGCCGACTGCTCTTCCCCGGCCAATTCATTCACGAAGGCGATGAGAGTGAGGCGCGTCGTGGCGAGTGATTCACTGTGTTCGAATGAAGCTGTGAGGGATGTTGGGAGACGCATCATGCTCGCCTGGCGTGCCGTCGCGCCATCTCTGCTTGCTCATCGTCTCATAACCCGGCAGGGAGCCCGCCGCGCCTGCACGGACGTTCGGTGATTCCTCGCCGACGACCTCGTACTCAAGCACAGCCACACATTGACGTGACAATGACAAACAGTTGAATAAAGTCAAAGTCCATAAGAGGGGTCGCGCATGTGGACATGCTCGCGCTTACCGCACCGCAGGGCCTCTCATGCAGGTCTTGTGAGATATGAAAACTTGTATCTGGTTTGACTACGGCGCGCTTATGTGAGCGCCTGCGGTTTTACGGTGTCACTGTCACCGCACAGGGACCTCGCCAAGAGTACACCCGTCACCGTACTCCACCTGTGTCTAATGCGATTAGGCTTTCATGCCCTCGCTATCTGTCCCCTCTTCGTCACTACTAACCGTCTCTCATGCGTCGCTCTCCGCTTCGTGGCTTGCCTGTGTTTTCGAGGTCGTCTCCGAGTTTGGCGGTTGACACGGCCCAGCGGCTCCACGACATAACACCCCTGGTTCTCCGCCTTTTCCTTCTCCTTGGCCCTTCGTCAGCAACCAACTGTGGCTCTTTTTCTGTATCTTGCTTGTCACTCGGGTGGTACGTCAGCTCTTCTCCCAAGAGTGACTCACAGGAATCCGCTTCTGGACAAGATAAGGACACAAGGTGCGTTGCTGACCTTCTGCGAGGGACAACATCCCCTTTCTCACCTTTGCTGGGGCCGCAGCTCCCCGGCACATATACGACTGGGGAGCTGAAGTGTAACTCGGACATGTATTTTGTGTCGCCAGTACCGTCACACGCTCATCTATCACAGAGCGAAGAAGCAATTACGCGAGGCTCCGTCATGCAAGGGAATCTGCATACAAAGGCTGCTGCTGCGGCATCGGCCGTCTCAGTACCGGCTGGCTCACACAATGCGAGCTGCTCAAATCTTAGTGACTACCTCAACGAGGACAGTGTCGTTGGTGACCTGGAGACGTACGACGTTGGGGAGTACCACCTTACCACCTGCCCTATATGCTTGGAGCACTTCACCTTAGACAACCCTGCCATTCTCCTCAAGTGCGAGCATGGGTTTCACCTGCAGTGCTTGGAGTCGTGGCGACAGCGGTCTTCGATGTGCCCAATGTGCTTTGCGCCTGTGGTTGGCGACCAAGGACGTCTGATGAGCAGCTGCGATGTCCGTAGACGCCGTCGCATGCAACTACAGCCGCCCTCAGCCCCTCACCACGCAGCGGAGCGCAACGCACTCATCACACCTACAGCCGCTCAGCGGATACCGCAGTCTAACTGCGAGGTGGAGCACGCATCTGAGCAGGATGAGGAAATCGAGGTGATTGAGGTAACATCCCGAAAGGGCGGCGTGCACTGGGTGTGGTCGTGGTTGCGTGAGTGCTGTGCCTTCTAGTACCTCTCTTTTATCCATCTCGTCTTCATCACCCGTGGCTTTGTTGTTGCCATGGTACGCGAGATGACGGGAGAAGCGCGTGCAGGGTAAACGAGGCGATCTCCTATGGCATGTCTGTGTAGCTAAGCCGCTGTTTTTTTGTTTTTCCCCCTTTTCCTTTCCTTCTGATGCATGCGTTCCCTCTTTTGATTGACGCCAGGAATGAACATGGATATGGTTGTCGCTGTTGTCGCTGCACCCTTCTGTTTTTCGAATATTGAGCATTTTCTCCTTAGTTTGCTGAGCTGAGCAGCAAAGGCTGCCTGCGCGCATGTGCAGTGCCGCCTATGCATATGCTTGTGTCTGAGATGTTCGACTTTCACGTGTTTCTGGCTCTTGTCAGCGTGCGCGCTGTGCTTTTCAGTTTTCTTGGTCCCCCTTTTCCAGGATCATCTCTCACTTTCGTCTGCCCTTTGTTCTCCGTCTTGGCATGCGCATCTCGAACACGAGTGCGATCGGTGAAGGTGTATCTGTGTGTGTGGGGGGCCCTCGCAGGGTCATTCGCTGCGTCGGTCTCTCTTTGTCGGCCTTTTCTTTGGCTTCACCTCACAGCTAAGCCTTTCTCCAGCCCCCGCTCTCCTTGAGACAGACAAGGAGGCATGAGCACCGCTGCTCCAACAATCTCACCCAAACCCAGGTGGCTGTCATACACGAATGTGGGTCTGCGCGTGGCTGCTACAAGTCGAGCTCTTCGTCTTTGTAGTGCTCTCCTTTCCAAAGTGTCACGGCTATTGTTTTGTCTCATCGCTGTTTGGCTGATTTGCTTTCTCGTGCCGTCGGCCGCACACCCACGCGGTGTTTTGTTTCTCCGTTGTGGCCGTTTCGGTAGCCCTCACTGTTGTATGGCTCTTCTCCTTTTCTTTCAAACTGTTTCTGAATCTGCAACGACTTCCTTGGACCAACAAAATGTATATCTTCTAACGTCAACGAGTGCACGTCAACATCGCCGTAGCGATTCCCCTAGCCGTATGCGCGTGCGCTTTTTGCTACGCGCACCCACGGATGCCTTGTTCTCCTTCAGGAGGCTCGGTGGACCAACGCTCCAATACGGGCGGCGTGTTGGCACGCACCGGTATTGGATGAACGCAGTAGCAGGTGCCACATGCCGCTGTCTTTTCCCATTTCAAGATACGGTTTGCTTAGAAAACACGGCGGATTGACTGACCGCTTGGGGACCGTGCGCTACAGAGGAAAACGCAGCGATCCGGTGCCTTGCTCGTTTGCTATTGTGTGCCCATCTTAGTCTGCTTCTCTCCTCCTACTTCTTCTTCCCCATTTTTTTCTGATGCGCAGCGTCTCCCTCTGATCACACGGCATCTACCAAACCGACATATTCACTGAATAGAATTGACAAAAGTATCCATTTCGTACCGCAGACTGCTCTGAGCAACAGCTTTGCCTCCTCGCTCCCGACCGCCGCACCGTTGCCGCCAAATAGCGAGGGTTTCTCTCTCTCTCTCTCTTTAGCCTTTTCACCACGTTGTTGTTCTCGCTCTGTTCCCTTCCCACACCCCCACACGGCTTCGGCTGCGTCTCCTCACCTTTTCATCCCAGCAGTGGGTGTTTTCGTTTTAAATGTGGACACGTTCTTGATCGTGACGAGGTGGTCTGTGAACGTACAGGTCGCGGAGTATCTTTGTTGGTTTTGGCCTTTCTCTTCATCGCAGAATGGCTCACCGTCCGGATGACTCGAAATATGCACTCTTCTTTACATGCGTCCTGAGCCACCTCCCCATGGTCGCCGTTGTGGCCTTTCTCGTGCGACGCGATTTGCGCTTTGAGGGAGTGGTTGGGGCATACTCCGTTACCGTTTCGTTGATGTACCACACGTGCGAGTGCTTTGAGACGAGCATTTTCATGTCCGAAGGGCGCTGGCACCGACTGGACAACATTGGCGCAATCGTATCTGTCGGGTGCTCTTGCATCCAACTAGCCTGCTTCGAAAACCGTATCCTTCTGGAGTACCTGCAGTACATTATCCTGTTCATTGTCATTATCTTGCAGGAGGCCGCTCCATGGGACGTCCGCTACACTATTGTACCAATAGCCGTATGTATTGCTGTACCAATAGTGTCGCATCTCCTGAATCCCCGCCGTCGCCAAGGGTTTGTCCTAGCGCGCGTCCTCAATGGTCTAGTGACGCTAGTTCTCGGTGGCATATTTTTTGCCATGGGACTTGATGAATCGAACGACCCCGTCCGGATTTACCATGGATTCTTTCACATTTGCGTTACGATCACGATTTTCTTTTTCTTTTACGCCCTGCGCCCTTCAGCGGAGCGGAAGCGAAGATCATTGCACTTGCCAAGCTGCGATGACGCGGTTGCCGTCATGGTGAACCTTTGAAGTACCCGACCCGCACCAGCGGCTGGCGATAATGACGCAGGAAATGTTCGGTGAAAGGTTGGGCGTTGTGTCGCGCACTTGAGGGTAGTGCCGCTGTCTGAGCACCTTAATGAATACAGTCGTCTTGATCGGCTTTCAACAAGCAGATAAGGCCCCTAGAGGTGACAGACATAGGCACACTCTCCAACACGCAAACGAAAACAACGTATCATGACGCGAAAGTTTCCCTTGGAGAGAAAGACCACCTCTGCTCTCCCATGATTTGTTACTGTTGGCTTTTCTTGCCACACTACCGAATACGCCGGCGTTCTTCCCCTCCTTGCCCACGTACCATTCTCCGCACAGTCTCCTCCCGGCCATGCAGTAAAGCAAACCAAGGAAACGTAGGTTGTGTTCAAGATGGCCAGTGCGCAATATGGCAGTGTGTGCATCGGCGTTGGCGAAGGCGCTACCGTCAGTTCGACTTCTATACACCGAACAGGCCATGCCTCGATAGTTTGAAATCAAACTTCTTTCCTCCCCCCTCTCTCCGCCTCTCTGCTCCTCTCCTTTCCCGTGCTGGAATTTCTTTGTCTCGAACAGCGCGTTGTTTTGCTGCCGCTGATGCTTTGCTTTTCACGCTGCATGGACACAGTCGCACAAGGGTAGCCACGCAGCCATATACACGCTAATCAGCACTCATCCATATTCTTTGCGCCAAACCTCTTTTCTTTCTGTTTTTCCCTGCTTCCATCTTATGCGCGCGTGCAATGTGGGCGGGCGAGCGTTCAGGGATCCTCTTCATCACGACTGTGCTCAGTCATGTAGCGTTGCTTCCTACGATACACTTTTTTTACAAGCGCAAATACATCTTTGAGTTGTGCTGCGCAAGCTTCGGCTTCCTCGCATCCTTCATGTACCACACAACGGAGAGCTTCGGTACGTCTATCTTCCTTACTGAGATAGCGTGGCACCGCCTCGACAACGTTGGCGTCATCTCGATACTGGGGATCTGGTACGTCTATCTGTGCTGCTTTCAGAACCCCTATGTGGACATGAGCTGCAAGTGTTTCTGCATATTTTTTACCCTTGTGGTGCAGCAGAAAAACCCATGGGACGTGCGGTTCACCATCTCACCAATTCTGTTCTTCACTCTATTTCCCGTCGTGAAGCACTGCCTCTTCGAGCAACGCCTCCCCCTCTTTAGTGCCCGGCATCTCGGCTGTGGTGTCTTTCTTTTCTCTTTTGCTGTCATCTTTTTCTTCCTCGGGCTTAACAAGCACGCGGACCGGTACCGCATGTACCACGGCGCATGGCATTTTTTCGGAGGCCTGTCCTCCCTCTTTTTGTGGGAAATGGTCAAGACTCCTGGATGCACAGGCAGCTACGGCATCCAGCGTCGCGACTGCCCCCTGCGTGGGGACACCATGGTGTAGCGTGGTGTAATGCACCCTTTTTCTCTTAACTCTTTTTTTCCCCCTCTCCTTGCTTGTGCTATCGAAACCACTCTGCCTCTGCCTCGGCGTTTGTGCTTTGGCGGGGGACCTATTGTGGTCTTAACCGGAGAAGAGTGTAATAAACCCACTGTACTCTCCTTGAATGCTTTGATACTCTCCGTTTTTATTTTTCTATATTCTACTCAAGCAGTGGCTGCTGCTGTCGGTGCCATCACGTACGACCTCGTACCTGGGTGCGCACTCTTGTGTACTTGATCTTTATCCCTACTACAGAACCTTTTCTTTGCAACCCTAGCGACTCCGATTGGAAGCCATCCATCTTCTCAGAAGCACTGGCTGTTTAGTAAAAGCGGAAGAGAGATGGAGACCGCACGCTCGATACCAGGCACAACAGAATTTCAGCTTCCCGATGCAAACACGCCCGCCGGTACATGTGCTCGTCTTCCTCGCTCTTCCCTCCCTCCGCTTCACCGACGGCGCGAGCATCTCCCTCGTTTACACTTTGCTCACCGCCCGCTTTCTCTGCTCTCCCATGCGCTGGTCTGCCTTTACTCAAAACACAGCACTAACTAGCTGGAAGCTCGGCCGCTCCAGTGCATCCGCCGCGATAGCAACAGCAAAACGCCGAACAACAAATACAAAAAAAAAACGAACTATAAAAAAGACAATATATCCTCCTGCTTTCTTTCCTACTGCAATAGGGGCGATGCCAGCACGAAGTCATGTCTGTTTCCTGCTTTGCATGTTCGCCATCGCCGCCTCGGCACTGGCGGTTAGGGCTTCGCTTCTCATCGAAGTTCCTCCTGAGCAAACGTTTTTGCTGCAACGCCGTCACATGGGGTCGAGAGACGAGGATGCACTTCGTGCTATTACTCGCGGCCTGCCGTCGTCCTCGACTCCAAATGCGTCGCTCGACCATTTGAAGTCACTCTCTTCCAAGGAGCTGAACAAGATGATAAGAGATCGTGACAGTGACTGCCACGGCTGCGTCGAGCGCCGTGATTTGGTGCAGCGTGCGTATGAGGTACAACAACTTCCGACCATGGACGAGCGCGTTGCGTGGCAGCTAACCGTGTCCGACCGAAGGCTCATTACGATGCCGACACGTCTCGAAAACCTCGCATTTGTCACGGGCGCCCTTTCCAACACCAACTGCAACATCTTCAACAAGACCATCTATTGCAACGTACGCGAAATATGATCCCGGAGTACAACGAAGCCATTTCTCACCGTCCTTCTCTAAACCAGAGGTTACCCTGAGGTCTGCAACACAGGTTCGATTCATATGCGTCCACGGCACTATGCCGTGGTCCACCCTCCATAACCTCTGCTGTCTATTGGCCGTTCATGTCTTCCTGGTGTTTCCGCGCCTTTTCCTCGACATTCGTATCACTTGTCGCTCTACGCCTGCCATGCTTCGTGGTCTTTTGTTTCTCTTCTCAGCGCGTGTGCGTGCTAGACTCTTCTGTACTACCTGTCGGGTGCTGCTGCCGAGTTATGCAGCATTTTTTTTTATTGGGCTTTCCTCTCTCTTTCCCCGCTTCCCCGACCTTCACCGCCTCTTCGCAGCCGCGCGGGGGCTTTCATTTCTATCCCTCATCGTTGGCTCTTTTCCACCTGTGCTTGTGGTCTCTGAGTGTTGCTTCAGGGACGGTAAATGGCCTCAAAGCGAAACACGAAGGTGATCTGCCTTCAGTAGTGATAGTACTACCTCTTCGTCCAATTCGCCCAGCTCGTGATGAATCATGGATGTGCTCTATCGGTTTTGGTCCGAGTAGGAAGGAAGCTTGCGGGCTGCATGCTGCGTGTAGCTCTTTCTGGAACCGTTGTTTCCGCAATTGTTCATTCCCAAACGACAGCTTCCCACAGCAGAAGGTTAAGTGATAGTCACCTCTACCGAGCGCCAGTGAGCTTGCGTAGGAGGACCATTCCTTTTCCCGGTGACGCGCCCTCCTTAGTGGTGCCGTCAGCATCTCTCGTTCTTTGACTTCCCTCTGACATGACTCGTCTATCTCCCTTGCTCCCTGTATCGCCCTCGGCGTCTCACTCTACTTCACCCGCTGTAAAGCAATTCATAAACAATCCCTCCTTCTTTTACTGTCTTCCGTCCCACCTGTGTCCCTTGCTACGCCACGTAAGGGCCCCACCTCGCTTCTCGCTTTGCCTTCCGCGCACCTTTGTGCCTCCGCCATCCCTTCTGCAGCGAATCTGCGGTGCACATTCCCGTCCCTCTCTTTGTGTGTTTCTTCTTTCCGGCGTTCACGGAAGCCATGGATCGCGCAGCAACCTCCGACGCGCGCGCGCGCAGCAGCCTCTCCAAGGCGCAGGAGCACTTGAAGAACAATGATGTAAAGGAAGCCATCGACGCCCTCTCGTCGCATCTGCGCTTTAACCAAGTTACTCCTATCGGGTTTGAGTGTCTCGAGCTGCTTTCCGACCTCTGCCTTACCCAGGAGAAGCTGGAACCAGTTAAACTGATCGAGGTGCTCCGGCGCTGCCGCAGCGGTCTCCGCGGCTCGCAGCACGTGGAGGAGAGCGTGCAGCGCATTGTTGACTCCGTCATGATCCGCATCCGACAGATGTGCGCAAGAGCGAAGGAGCGGGCAGAGGCGATGCAGATCAACGCCACTGAAGGCGACCGAATGCTCGCTGCCTTGAACGGCATCTCTCTCGCCGCGCTCGCCGAGAAGCGCCACATTATTCCCTGCCACGCCGCCCTGCGCCGCCTCATTCGCCACTTCTGCGGCAACAACACTATTGGTTTTGCCAAAAAGTTGACGTTTATTTACAACAAGACGGTCCGCCAGTTCCTGTCCATGTGCAAGGAGTTCAACGCGCCTGCGTGTGTGCTGGACATTTCAAGTGCTGTGTCGCGCGCTGTGTCGCACATGGCGCTAGACCACCTGCACGACCACGACGATGCGGCGTCGCGAAACGCTGTGCAGGAGCTGCTGAAGGAGCGTGCTGCCTTCTTGACGTCCACGTCGGCGGTGACCGAGACAGTGGAGACGCTGTGCTGCCTACTCAACGACATCTGCAGCCTGCGCCAGTACGGTGGCGCCTTTGACGTTCTCTCGTGCTTGAAGCGCGTGTGCGACAAGGTGCAGCGCAACGAGGAGTTTGTCGATGTGGTGTCGGGGGCCTACGAAACGATGAGCGACATCTTCTGGACGTGCTCTGTGTACAACTACCATGCTTACTGCCTTTCCGTGGCCGCGTCGATGAAGCGACAAGAGAAGCGCGGCCCCCTCGCCGCTCGCGCCGTCCTTGCCTCACTGTGCGTGGCCGATGGCGACATGGAGCTGGACCCGTTTGGCCGCTACCGTGAGAAGAATGCCCGCATCGACGAGCTGTTTGAGTCGCCGATCACGACCAAAACGAGCCTCATCGCGAACCTCAAGACCAAGGGCGTGCACACGCTGGCCTCCCCGGAAATCGTGAAGATCGCGGCCAACCTCGAAGACCCCAACTTCTCCGACTTCACGGGACTGCACAAGAGCGTAACGGCGCTCACGGCAGCGAACAGCGACCTCGCCCGCTACGGGAACGAGCTCCACAAGATGATCCTGCGCTACCAGCTGGAGGTTCTCTCCGGTACCTGCAACTACGTCGAGGTGCTCTCTCTCGCGGCGTACAACGGCAACCTGACGGCGGCGGAGTACGTTAACAACATTGAGCCCGTCATCCTCGGCGATGATTCCGTCTCTGTCGACATCGACACGCGCACCAACACACTGTCGTTTCGCGACTCGTCGAAGGCAAAGATGTTGAGCTACTTTAACAAGATCGTCGCAGACGTGGACACTGTCCCCGCGTCCTCGCTAGCGACGACATCTGGCCGCTACTCGGACTTCACCCACGTTGCCGCGTCTTCATCGAAGAGGGAGGTAATGCCGTTGGCAGCGGATCTCGACGCGGCACGTGCGCGTAGCACCAGCATCTACGCGCTGCAAAAGGCGTGCATGAACTCCAAGGCGGAGCGTATCGAGGAGGCAAAGAAGAGCGAGGATAAGAAGCGGGAGCGGGCCGTGGCGGAGCGCCGCGAGCAAGAGGAGGCAAAGAAGGAGGAGACGCAAAAGGCATACATCCGCAAGCTCTACGCCGAGTACAACGAACGCCAGCGGCAGGAGCGCGGAAAGGAGGTGCTCCGCAAGCTGCGCATCAAGTACCCCGGCTTCAAGGTCGACGAGTCTATTGTTTACCGCAGCGCTGCAGGGTTCGAGGATGAGCTCACCCGCCTGCTCGCGGCCTTCAAGCGCCGCGGCGTTGACAACGACCGCAAGGAGATCCTCCAGGCAAACCTGTACGAGCGTGCTCTCCGCGCGCTGGAGATTCCAAAGCGCAAGGAGTACGAGTGAGAGAACCGAGCCCGCACCCGTGCCGAGCGTGTCGCCGCCCGTGAGAACTACCTTGCTGAGCACCGCCGCGAGTACGACCGCCGGCAGAACGAGAAGGCGGTTCTTTCCAAGTTCCTTCACGACGCCGACGAGTTTGAGCGAACGTGGCGGAAGCGTGCCAACATCGATAAGCCATCGAAGCGCGACGAGCAGCAACGTCTCCTCGAGGAGGAAATGCGCCGTCTCGGGAGCGAATGAGGCACACGCTGGGTGGCGGGAAGGCCAAAAAGAGGAAGAAGAGCGGGCCGTCGTTAGATTGTGTGACGGGATCGATCTTGCAGCGACTACGGCAAAGGAGTGGCGATCTCCGTTCTCACACACTGCTCACCACCGTCGTGCCGCTTCTTTTTGTTTTCCTGCGACCACTCCTCAGAGTAGTGCTGACTGTTTCCATTCTTTCGAATCTTTTCGGATCCGGATCGCTCTTGCCTGTTTTGCGCCCGCGTGCGCACTCTCCCTGCTGCAGATACGGATGGTAAGCGGGCGTAGCTGGCACAGATTGGTCGACTGTTCGTGAAGGCGTTAGTTGTTTGGCGGTGCTGAATGCTTGTATGCGTCAAGGGTCGCTCTCTGTTATTCAAGTTGGCATGCTGCTGGGCGCAAATGCATGGCTCTGAATACGAGTGTGATGCTCTCTTTTTTTTGTAATTAAGTCTTTCTCCGGCGGCTGGTGATGCGACGGCTGATTGGTTGTTTTCTTGGTTCTATTTGCATCGGTGTATCGCTGCCTTCGTCTGTGTGGCTGCGTGGAGCAGCCATCAATTTTCCCTCTCTCCTTCGCAACTCACACTACCGTTCTCCCTGTTGTTGTTGTCGCTGTTTTTTCTTTCCTCTCTGATGAGGTCCGCCGCAGGAGACATAAGGAACTAATTGACCCCTTAACCTTGACAAGATGACTGAAACCTAATGAAACGCAAACAATGCTAGAGGTCTCGCATACGGTACGAGAGAGAAGGGAGCGCGACAGACCACTGCAATTCATCCGCGGCACGTGACATAGTAAAAGTCTACGCAGTGGCTTGCATTCACCGCCACGCTCTTTACTGACGAGCGATCGCGGGAGCAAGTACACCATCCCCACAACGCTGGCCGCTGTGGTGACCAGATAGCCCACGCCGAAACGCGTCAATTCTCGAGTGATCTACTCTATCAGGCACAGCGCCGCTTTAAGACTGCTATCTCTGAGCACTTTCGAGCGGCGCAACAACGGCCACAGAACCCACGCTGCTGTGCGCCCCCTTTGATTCTCCTTGACATGGAAAAGAGTCATTGGTTGTGCGGCTACCGGGAACAATACGAACAAAAAACTGTTTCTTCTTTCCAGTTTCACCACCTTCTGTACACCCTCACTCTCCATTTTCTTTACAGAGCATCTACACACCTTTCAACCGATCCAGGTGGGTCGACTCACCTCAAGACTTCCGTCGTCTTAGAGACTTTCACTTGCTGAAGAAGACTGGCAACGCAGCTGAAACAGATCCGCAAAGCTACTCGTCCCCATGCGTTGGGGTAATTCATTGCCCCACGACGTCACGCATGCAATCGTGAAGCTGAACTTGCCGGTGGCCGCAATTCTGTCCAGAGCGAGGGGTGTATACAAAACAAATCATACGTGAAACCACGGCGAAAACACTTCTGAGAGATCTATGAGGGAAACATGTGCCGCACACAGTTAGGCCATCCGTTCCCTGCTACAATGACAAAGCAAAAACCATGCAGTCAACAACGTGGTGACTCAGGAGCTGAGCTCAGCCGCTACAAGCAAAACGGTCCTGCTACCGCGAGCCCTGTTGTCACGGCATTCCTGACGCCCTCGCCGACGTCAAGGCGCTACACTTCGAGCAAGGCTTCGTCACGCAGGTACACGCTGATGCGCTTGTGTTCATGCAGCTCTAGAAGCTGGCTAACCGCAAGGCACACGGTATTTGTCGCTACGAAACGCTCACTCAGATACCGACGACACGCACATATTCACATCGATCGCTTTAGAAATGCCACATTTCAGCTCCTTAGTCCACCTAAAGAAACGGACAAGTTGATCATATCAGAGTTGCGAAGGGGGTCCATTAACATGGAAGGGCTCGCGAGTGTCGCAAGCATCCTAGACCGCTCTCTTCTGACACGTCTGCAACGCCGGTGCTCTCTGGATTCAATCTCTACAAGCACCCCACTCACCTAGCATAAGATGCGTGTTCATGGCTTCGGGGTCTTTCCCCACTCCCCTGAGCCGCCTATACTGCGAGAGATCGTATCGCGCCAGCGCGAGGCTCACAACATGGATGCCCTCGAGAGATGTCGTGCCTGCGACTCCGTTGCGTCGACAAACTGCTGACAGCTGAAAGGCCTTTGCGCCGCGTTTAGACGCGCCAAAACGCCAAGAGATCTGCGCTGCTTCTACTGCAGTCTCGCCCTGCGACGCCGCTTTGAAGGATGTGGCGTCGGTGCGCGTGTAGTGCCGGCAACAATTAGAAGAGAGAACCTGTAACACACCGCTGTCAAAGGGACCCTTCGCTACTTTCCTCAGCGCCTCCACTCACGTGGCCACTGAATCTGGGAAAAGTGCTCGGCTTGCTCACGCACCGAACGACTCGCCCAAGCTAGCCGAATGAGTTATGACGGGAAAGATCCATTGCCCACAAGGAAAAGAGGAACCCGTCGCTTGTTTCATTGCTCTTCTTTCGAAAGCTTAACGGCGTTCTTCTCTTACACCATCTGCGTTCCACCTGCTCTGTCTCTCACGCTACAAGCCCGTGAAGGACTTGAGCTGCAGGTTCACCTGTTCCACTCATGCGAGCTGGGCTGACCGTTTGTGCTTACCAAGAAGCCGCCAAGAAGTTCTGCATCCTCACTTCTCTTTCTCTTTTGGCCGCAGAAGTATCCCTTTCACTGCTTGCCTTCCTTTTTGCCTGGATTTGCTCGACTCACTGCGCTGTGGCCTGCTTGGCAGCGAGTTCGTTCGGATAGCCCACACAAATATCCGCGCACGTGAACCCCCTCCTCTTCTCCTTTTCACCCCCGCCCTGTATCCTCCTTTCTCAGTCTCTGGCATACATTTCTTCTTTCTGTTGCTTGTGCTTCTCTTTCGTTACATGGCACGTGTGCTCTGTATGCTTGGACTTCTATGCGCGCACATACACAGGCGCCCGTGCCCGTGTTCTGATGCATTTTCTTTTTCTCATGCGAACAAACACCAGACAACGACAGAGGGGAATGTGGCAGTCACGTGTCATACGGCTGCTTGACCACATCTCTTCAGCGCATATCGGAGCCCTGCAACTTCTCCTCTGCACTGCTCGCCCTTTGCCGCTTTCCCTTTGTTCCCTCACACGCCATTTTTTCCTTTGGTTTTGGCGGGTGGCACGTGGGCTGCCACCGTCGACAGAACGGCCGCAACTGACGCAGCTGGGGAGCGCCTCAGCGGAGTGTTGCGTATTCTCATGCAAGCATCGACCTGCCATGCCGCTACTGCAGTTCGTGTGCTGCAGAAGCGAGTGGCGCCAACGCAGGGCCCGTTTCCACTTCAGGTGCACCACAAGCCCACTATGGACTCAACCGCAGCACATGTAGACTCGCACGCTGCACTTCACATGCCGCTCGCGCTCTCTCTTTCTGGCTGCCTGTGGTCCACCGGGCAATTCCTCACGGCCACCGCAGAGCAGGTTGCAAGGGGGCGCCTGTGCTGCCCGCCACATCGGTCTTACCCGCAGCGTTATAGTGGACTTGCCCCTCCCGCGTCCTCGGTGAGACTTGAGTGATGCCAGCGGAGGCCTGCCTACGTCTTGGCCTGAACAGGTGGCGTGACTTGGGCGTTGCAAGCACCAGCTGCACCTCTCTTTCACTGCTGAGGTCCCCATTGACTCTTTGAACTGTAGCGTGTTCCCTGAAGAAGAGCACTCTGTGCACACCAGACTGCGATGAATTGCTCAGACAGCTACTTCGAGCACACACGGCTGCACTTGTGTTGCACAACTGAGCACCCTTCTTGGAGGCACGCTGCCCTCGGCCGACGGTGACCAGCGGCGAGCGTGGTGTGTAAGCACCACGGCTACGGAGCAGAGGATGTGGAGCTTGGTGTGCAGCTGGACTCGGGCCGGCGACTTGAATGTTGCACGCGTGGTGTGCAGCGTTACCGTGGTGAAGACTCCCACAAGCAAAGACACAGGTGAGGAAACAAAGGTTCCCTGGGATGGT